>CM033791.1:29828697-29863697 GCA_019656835.1 Rhododendron ovatum | reverse complement strand
AATTCAACCATTTTATTTAGGTTCTTTAACATTCAAATTCTTTCTACCTGCCGTGGAAATCGTGGGTTTTCTACCATCGCCATTGTGGGTCCCAATGTGTGTTTACTGTAGTAATCCGAACCAGTATCTTGTAGGGTATGTAGAGTAATATATCCATGCAAAAAACACGATTGATCGGATATCGACAAATATATCAAATAAATTACTACTACAATATACAAGAGTGGCTCATGGCATCTGATCACCACTTCAAATATTTCATGGTGTTGATGATATGTCATGAGCAAAAGACTAATTTGGAGAAAATTTTGCTAGAAGTTAATTAGCAATGAAAATTTTGCTCGAAGCCGTGGCTCCAAAACAATACTCTAGCTCTCCCTTCCAAAGTTTTGATCTGCTTTTTAGGAATTCAACGTTTTGAGAGACACCATCAATACTCCTCAAATTATATGGGTTTTCAGAAGTTACCCATGTGGTGGAAATTTTGAAGTTCAACGTATTTTTCCATATCGCTTTTGAAGTTTGAATATGGGGAGGAAGGAAGAAATAAAAGTGAGATGTTTCTTCATTTTTTCATTGACTGTTCAAAAATAAACAAAAAAAAATGTCCGGCATCTAAAAATGAAATAAATAAATAAACCAAATTTTGGAAGGAGAACTAATTTTGCATCTGTTTAAGAGGACAGAAATGCAAGCCAATATTTATAAGAGCATCCTCATTTGACTCTTGGAGGCCACACGTCAAATTAGAGAGCCCAAATTGAAATTTTATCACACTTTTATTGTATTGCTAACTACCTAAAAATGTTATCGAGGTGAGAGCTGTATTTAACTGGAGAGAGAGAGAGAGAGAGAGAGAGAGAGAGAGAGAGAGCTGTATTTAACTACCTAAAAATGCAGGTCTAGCGGGTCGTTTGCCGATTAGTGCAAGTATTTAACCATCTCACAGAAGGTGTTGAATAATAAATTAGCGAGTGAAGGTTCGACGTAGGGGTGATGTCGTAAACCAACTCAGAACTTCGAGACTGCTAACTTAATTATATTCAATCCGTGTTTATTTGTTATATGAGTGGTCAAATGAGTAAGTCTCCAAATTAAAATAAATACACTGTACTCATGTTTTAATACATCCGATCTCTTAATATTCAATAGTATTTTATTGCTTAATTAAATAAAATTACAAGATACAGTACCTAAATACTACTAAACAACTTTTTCTTTTTAATCACGTGACAAAGAAAATAACGAGATTTAAAATCCAAAAGAAAAAAAAATGATACCAAGACATTTAATATAAGGGTTGCTTTTCAGATTCCCTCATATTTTTGGGATACGAAATATTATAAAATCTTTAAAAAATTTCAACATACTTTGATTATTCAATAAAAAAAATGAGATGAGAAATATTTTACGTATTGCATCTTTTAACTTTATTTGCAAAAACAAAAGAAAAAGGTAAAATTTTAAAAATAGTCCCTCTAGTTTGCATGATATCTCAATTTAGCCCTTCTATGAGTAGAAATGATAATTTTGCCCTCCAATTCCGTTAATTTCATTGATGTCATAAGCAAAAGGGACGGAATTGAGCAGGAATGTAAACTATATGGCTAAAATTAACACAATTTGTATGGGAGAGACGAAAATGAGAATTCATGCAAATTAGAGCAACCATTTATAAAATTTACCCAACTTATTATACAAGAAAAGGAAGTTGCATCAATTTTTCTCTTGTGAATATTTGGCATGGAGAGTTTAACCAAAAGTATATCCAAAAATCTACTTTGATGTCAATTACAGCATCCACAATAGTATAATCAAAACCAAAAGATTATTAAGGTTAACAACATTGACTCTCTCTCTCTCTAGAACCGAAAAGGCAAAGGTGAACAAGAAAGGTTTCGGTCGCTTGGGGGGGAGTCTCCCCGCTCCAATCCTCCCCCCGGCGATCTTCAATCTTCCTTCAAAAAATGATCGGCAAAGGCAGTAGTGAGTTGGTGGCGACAATAGTTTCCAGCGGCGGTGCAAGCGTCCTTGAATCTCAACGGCCGATTTCCTCTTGCCGTTTTTGGGAGCCAACACACAGAGCTTCATGGTGACTCGCAACAGGGGTTTTCGACTGTCCGATGAGGTCGGATATGGTATTGTTGTTGATCTCCTCTGTTCTCTTCCTCTCCCCTCTCTTTTTTTCTGACCCTCTTTCTTGCTTTTCTGCGTTTTTTCTTTCTCGGTCACTTTCTCTGTTTTGCCCCGTTCTCGATCCCCCTTTTTCGTTTTTGTTTTTTCCTTCTGATTTTCTACTAGGTTGACCGAAGTTTGGCCTAGCGACTTGGTGATTCAGGCGGCGAAGGGCTGCTAATCGGCATGATCTCCTGCTGTGTCCGTTGCTGGGCGGTGCAGTTATTGCCTAACGGCTTAGGTGAGTATCCGCGGTAGTGGGTTGTTTGTTGCTCCTCCATGGGTTGGCCGGTGGTGGCTCAGTTGTATGTGGAGTCGTGACTATGGTGGACGGTTGTTTCTGCTTGTAACGGTGGTAGGCAGTGGCTAGTGGCGACGATTGAAGTCTCACAGAAGTGTAGGGTAGGTTTAGGATTTTCTTGTTTGGGCTTGTAATGATTTATTTGGGCTTTTAGACTAACGGGTGTTTGAACATGTATTGTTATATTTGTGTATTTTAGGCCCAATGATGTTTAGGGCTATGCCCGTTAGGTGTGTTTGGGCTTGTCCCAATTGACTATATTGTCTAACTTTTTGTTGGATTTCCCTCTTATTTTTCCTTTAATAAAATGTTACTTTTGCCGATAAAAAAAAAAGAGGTTAGCAACATGTACTCAAAAAAGAGGTCACATTGGAATAACCAAATTTAACAATCTCTTAGAAACTCATCAAATTTTGGTCATTAGATAATCAAAACTCGCAATTTTTTGCCAATAATCAAATTTAGTTGTCCTCATATTTTCTTAATTAAGTACACCATCATTACACAAAAACTTTCTCCCTCTTCCATTTTCAACATGTTTCTAAGAAAAATACTTTTAAATACAGTTTTTATTTTTTTGCCAAAATAGTTTTTTTTTTCAAAACGGTTTTATTTATTAAAATTGTTTTTCCCGAAACTTTTTCTTTTTTTCAAAAACAGTTCATTTCAAAAACTGTACTTTTGAAAAACAAAAATTCAAGAACTTTTTTTCAAGAACTGTTTTTTGTTTAAATCAAAATTTTTAAAAAACTATTTTCTCCTTTTCTAAATAACCTGTTTTTATTAATTTGAAAACTATTTTAAAAAAATTATTTTCTACGTCACAATTTCTAAATTTTTATAAGTTGAAAATGTGATGTGGCAAGTTTTGGTTATTAAATTTTGATTATACCATTGTGGACCTCTGCATTACTAACATTAGCAATCCCTTAATGGATAACCAAAAGATGATGTAGTAATTTTTGATTATCCACTTTTGATTATTCCACCGTAGATGCTCTTAGTTTCCAATCTTAGGGAAACAAAACTGCCATATATATTTCACCCATCTGATCAATCTCAATATGCTTATTTGAACAAGATGATCAATTTGTTCATAATAAAGTGCTTTAGCACTGCTTTATTTATATTCATGAAATAGCGAAAGAAATTCCATAAGCATATTATTGCATGGAGCTACATTTGCAATCCATGCAATTAGTACAACATTGCAGATAAACTTAGACGTAGGCACGTTAACACATAGGCAAAATACAAATTACACAGACATCGACACGACACTTAGACGTAGGTACGTACGTTAACACGAAGGCAAAATACAAACACAAACATCGACACGACACAGACGCATATATATATGAGGGATGCTTTTACCCATCTCCCCATTACTGATACATTACGTACTTAATTACCATAAAATAGTACTTTAGTTTCATAAACGGCCACTTATATTAATCTCCCATACTTAATTGTAGAGAGATAGGACTTAGGAGTACTTAATATTGATTCCCTCATCTCTTTATCACCTTTGATCACACACTTGCATGCATGCATTTACTCCATGATATCCGTTATCCACTCGACATCCGGCCCCTCTGCCGCCGCCGCTGCCGCGGTCTCTGCGGGCTCCCACCCTCCCCACCGGAAAATCCCACTCCCATTCCCATCCCCTTCCCTTATGGTCAACCCACTCAAACTTGCCAGAAAATCCGGACTCCCGCCACCGCCACCGCCACTGCCACCGCCACTTCTGCGGCCACGACCACCACCCACTGCAGCCCTCTCCGCCGGTACAAAGGGTATCGCTGCTGCCGATGGCACGGCTCCCACCATCGGAACTCCGCTGTCGGGCCCCAAGTCGCAAAAGCAATGGTACTTGTCGTCGTCACGCAACTCGTGGGGCGAGTGGGCGAAGAAACACACCCTGCGCTGGCAGAGCCCGCCAGCATTGCACGCGCGCGTGCGGTACTTGGTGGGGTGGAGCCAATACTCGAAGACCCCGTGGGCGTAGTGGCACGCGTCCCCACGGCGGCACACGTTGTTGCGGAAGTCCGGGCAGGCCACCGCTTCGTAGTGGTACCGCCGTGGGTCCCTGCGGCGGGCCTTCTCGCCGCGGTGCGCGAACGGACACTGGGTCCAGTCGTGGCTCCGCAACCTGGGGCACCGCTTGACCTTGAACCCGTACATCCGGAACTCGTCGGACGAGTATATCGGCTCGTCGAACAGGTCCGGGTAGTAGTGGGTTGGGGCGATCAGGGCCAGCTCCTGCTCAGACAACTCGTAGTAGGCCTGATTGTTTGAGTTCAACATTCTGCTTATCATATCGAAATCTCTTCTCATTTTTTTTTCCCCCTCAAATTTCGAATAAAAAATTCATGCAGAAAAATTTCGCAGTTTTCTATGAAAATGTAGGGCTTAATAGAGTATGTTTAGGAGGAGTGAGAGTGAATTTGGAGAGAGAGAAAACCCATGACTGTGAGTGACAGAAACAGGTGTCTTGGGAGGGGAGTGTGAAGAAAGCTCATGGAGGGGCATGGGAATTTATAGTTTGGGGAATTAACTCGACCAGGGTTAAAAGCTAACGTGGGTTTGTTAATTTTTTTGGGGAGAGAGAAAACATTGACCTTTCAGTTGATAGTAACGGACGTCTAGTGGGGTTTCCATGAGGCCACATAAACTTGTGGTGTGGTCGGGAAGGATACAATCACATACATGCAGATTGAAAATACATGCAAGCAATGCTACACTGCCTACGCATATAACTCCGGACACGACTGTACCTAGAATCATTCAATACAAATGGGTCTATATATATCGAACAATTTCGAACACAGTTGTATCTTAAGTTTGTATTTTTGAAGTTGTGCGTGTAGATTTTTCATTCAAATGCCCCTCCTCCTTTTGGGAATAATTTCCTACCCAATCCGTAATTGTGCGTGCAGAATTTCTTTCCGTTTGTGAGGCTTCTATAACTCATGTGTGGGTGTTTTTGGTTATTTTCTACAGTGCTCCATCTGTTTGGAGCGGTGGGTCTAGTTGGAGTTAGGTGTAGTTTTTGAACTGCATACCCTTTTGTTTGGTTTCTTAATCCCTTGTTTAGGAATGAAATTTTCTCTTAATGTACTGTTTCTTGAATCTATAATATCATCTGTTATCATTTTGGCAAAAATAAAACTGTAGACAAATGATCACTTATTAGCAATTTGATAGTGAGATAACACCAAATTATAGAGAAGCAAAATACGGGTAAAGAAAGGAATTCGATCGTTCTGAAGCCTGGATTTGGTCTGCAATAAGCAGTTTGTGCGATCTCAGTCATACATGCATAGAGTTTTAAGTTTTAACTATTTAGATTTGTTCGAAGACTCTTTTCGAAAAGAATTTATTCTTGCCAGAAAAAGTAATACTCTTTAATAAATTTAGAACCATTAATTGCTAAGATAAGAGAGTAGTTTTTGCAATTCGAATTTAGACTACAGAGAAGTTGGGTCCTTAAGAAAGTTATTCAAAACTGAGTTATGGAAAGTGGTACGAAACAGTAACTCACAAAGTGTGAGGATTCTTTACCAATTTATATTTCTGCAATCTATGTCCCCAGCATTGCTCGGTCCAAAAATATTTATATGTGCTTAATTCTATTGATTTGCATGCAGACGGCCGGTTAATATTAATGAACCTATTCTCATTAATGTCATTTAAGCCAAACCTCAATTTAGTACTTAAATGGTATGACCTTATATGGAACATGTTGTATATAGAGATCTTCATAAATGTTCTTCAAAAAAAAAAATTTATAAACAAAAATCGCAATTTACACGTAACCTATTCTACCCATGATACCAACTAGACGAGGTTGATCGGTATGAAGAGCCTGATCTAGGCCGATCGACTAGAACAGGTAAGAAGGACAGGAATGAGTGCCCAACCCGTGGTATATTAGGGCGGTCAACTGAAGGGCTGAGCGGACTTGATCATGTCCAACCCGACAGAACGCACCCGACAGAACGCTTGTGACAGCACTTGTCCAGATTGGCGCCATATGTATGGTAAGTGGCAATGGTCATCCACACGGTGCCCTCCCCTACGTGTTGTTTGGCAATCGTCATGCATGCAGGTTATTTCAACAAATGGTTACGATTGAGTGTTGTCAAGCAGCACGAGCTCAACATAGGCTTTCTTGGAGCTCACATACGGTCTATGTATAAAAGGTACAATATAAATCACGAAAGGGTACGTCGTTACTAGTTATATGAGTCTTGTATGCTTTTTACCATCTTGAGTACTGAGGACTGACTTTGGCATTGGAAGACCTTCCGGCGGGAATATGGCCGAATAACACTAATTAATAGTTTGCTCATCTTACAATTTTACTCTCGAGAAGGACTACTACTGAGGCAAGATCAATATTCATAAGAGAAACAAATGATATTATTAAACCCCACAGATAGATAGAAGGATACACATAGGGCGAAGTTATTGTGGTAGTGGGTCACTTGGCCCACCCATATTAATTTCTCATGAGAACATTTCACTGAAGATAGGCACACTACCTTTTTACACTACATCTTATGTGGGACTCATTTCTGGTCTTACAAAAAAAAAATTACCAATAAATTTTAAAATATTATTTTATGGGGTCCTGTAAAAAATCAACTCCAATAGATATCGATAAGTATCATTTCTAAATTTGAAGTGGTGAAATTGGGCAGCTGAGCAGTTTCATCCCTACGAATCAAGAAGTAATACTTACCGATATCCGTTAGAACTGATTTTTTACAAGACTCCGTAAAATAATATTTTAGAATTTATGGATATTTTTCTTGCTTTTTGTGGGATCTGAAATGGGTCGCACATAAAATGTAGTGTAATTATATAGTGTATGTAGCATCTCTCATGACATTTTACATGTTGAAACTAAATTTTGTTATTTTGATCCCAAAAAAACTCTTAGATTGCCCCAGTTTGCTTCGGACATCAAATAATACAGTATTAGTTTTCAAGAATTTTCTTCTCATTGCGACTTTGCGAGTTGATAGCATTACAAATAAGACTATGATGCATCGTTTCCAATATATTCAAATTCTCATGGCCAATTATAAAACCAAAGCAGCAGAAACTATTAGTACCCCACTTAGGCCCCGTTCTTCTAAGGGAAATAAGTATTTAAGTACTTATTTTTTGAATTAAATGTGATATATTGTGAGAGAATGACATGTTTTGTAGGGAAAATAAGCACTTTAACAGAATGGGACCTAACTAAATTTTTTAGCTCGGATACAGATATATCTAGAAGTGTCCGATGCACTTGAGTCCCTAATTATCTTGTGGAAATGGAGCGCATTAAACGATTCCAAACACATCAGCGTCCAGATATATGCACGCAAATCTGTGCACATGGACTCTCTCTGAGAATAAACCTTCCCTTATACTGATGTACAACTTCCAAAGCAGTGCGTACAGATGTCCAAACCAGCACGTTGCATTGGAACTAGCCGGAACCATTCTTGCACTTATCAATTTTGGATCACATGAATCTCATCCCACCATTACCGTAATCCCTCCGGCTACAACACCTCGCAGATACGCCCGGCCGCAGAGGATAATCGCCCCACTCCCTCAACCACCTGACGGCCGTTATCTCCGCCGTTACAAAACCAACGGCGGCCCCGGTAAAAAGAAGTAACGTAAACATTATCCACCCCTGAAATTTAGATAAAATCTGCATGCGACCCCACAGGTGTTGAGCTGATTAGCAAAGTTTCTCATAAAACCGACAAATAAATGCAAAACTTTTTTTCCTTTTTTCTTACACGTGTGAGGGGCCATGCAAAAGTGGGGTGACTCCACTTTGGGTTTTTTTTATTATTATATATTTTTGGGTTTGTTTGTTTAGAAAATGGGATTTTTATTTAAAAGGGGCGAGCAATTTCTGAAGGAGTAGGTGAGGTGAGGACAATTTAGTGAAACAAACTTGTCCTTTACTATTCCACTTTAGAAAAAAAAATAGAGAAAAAAAAAAAACCTTGTCTTTTACTACATGGAGGTTAATTGGCACGTGTGAGCAATGCTTACGCAATAAGTTGGAAATCCCTAAAAAAACTGACAAAAAAGCTACGCAAAGTCACAAACCACAGCCGTTGGTTTCTCTGAAAGAAAAGAAATTTGTTTTCCCCACTATTTTGGTGCCGGAAAACTCTATAAAAAAAATTATCGAGAAAGGTACCCGAAGACAAAAAATAAAAATAAAAATTCAAGCATTTTTTGAACTGCATTTTTTTTTAGAATCTTTTAAAAATATGATTTGTGATTTTTTATTTTCCTTACTCTCCTCCGAGAGAGGAATCAAAACAGGTGGTTAAAAGAAGAGTAAAGTCCGCTGAAAACAGAAAAAAAAAATTAAAAGGAAGTTGATATTTTAGACATTACAAATAGGACTTTAGACTAATGCTAAGAGAATACGGGGGTTTATATTTTTCTTTTGAATGGTGATTTATTTTTCTAATTTTTGCACGCGATTATGTTCACCGTAATATTACCTACTGAACAAAAACACCAGCTCCAGCAGTTATAATGAGATATTGGATAGATTTGAAGTCATTATCTACTTTCTCATTAATTATTAATTAATAGTACCATAATTTATTGCATGTACTTGTTATGTGAACTAGCATGGACCATGCAATGACCAATTGAAGGAATCTTTCTACATAGTAATTCTTTACTTTGTTAATCAGCCCAATGGTGTTTCCATGTATTGTAGTATCATTTTCAATAAATTGGAAGCTAAAAAATTTCAGAAGCAAATTTTAGGGAAATGCAACTAGGGTAATGTTGTGTGTGAGAGAGAGCTCTCCTCTACCACTAGAGTTTTAGAGTTGTTCAAAAAGCAAATAAATACTAGAAATAGCGAGTGTATAGAACCATTAAACAAAATATATAAATAAGATGGTTTAATTTTTAGGATCTAGATCGATATAATATTCTTTCATAATTATTCAAAGAATGCATGGCAATTAATCTCCTATCTCAACAAATGAATTGAAGGCAGAAATACTCCTTTTGATCAATTCTTTCGAATTATCAAAGAGGGGGCAGAACGATGGATATAGGATTTAGATTCTAGTATTCGTCTGCAGTTTTTGGAAAGAAGATGTCAAAAGCTATCGTCGATTGATTCTTTTTTCGGATTTGCTGCATATTTTGTTCTTTTAAATGTAAAATTGAAAATAAATTGAGGCATACCTTCTCTCACTCTGAAATTTAGGAGGGCCATAGTTTTGCCGTTGCTTTCTATATTAGCTTCATTGAGATTGTTCAATCGATCGAGCAGATTTGGTGAAAGCTAGCTTAAACGGGTATTAAAGGTGACAAAGCAGAGGCGCGGTAAAAGTTTTGATGCGGAAGTTGCAAGTGATAAATTACTAGGGTTACGAAAGATTGAGAAGCTTTATATCGATCGTACATTTGCACGAGAGTTAGGGTATCAACGTGTCAAACTAACAGTTGATACCAACCCGGTTAAGCTCTTATCATGCGTGGAATAGGAGATCTTGTATGCATTTAAAGAATAGATGGAAAATCAAGCTACTCGAACTCAAAGGTGACAACGCAGAGGCGTGGTAAAGTTTTCGATGCGGCAGTTGCAAGTGGTGAATTACTAGGGTTATGAAAGATTGATAAGCTTTATATTGTACATTTGCAAGGGAGTCAGGGTATCAACGTGTCAAACTAGCAGTTGATCGTATCAAAGCCAGTTAAGCTCTTATTATGGAAAAGGAGATCTTTTATGCATTTAACGAATAGATGGAAAAATAAGCTACTCGATAACTCAAATCAAGATGTCCAAAATGAAGCTCCCTCGTAGTAGTGTGCCAAATGAAGGAAAGAACGTATCTCAGTGATCTCTTTGGAGTTTGTGATTGTTTCGAGGGGAACATTTGCAATTCACTAACATAAGTTGGACTCCTTAACTAAGACCCAGCCCGTGCCTATCCATGAATAGAAACACGAGCCCGGCTAGGCCACTCTAGGAACAATGTTTAGCTGGCTCCACTACCTTATCAATGGTTAGTTGGCTCCACTAACTTATCAGTACTTCTTCTTCTTCTTTTATGAAAAAATAAGAAATTCATTGATAATAGTGATAAAATACAAAACACACGAACCGGATATAGCCAGCGCAAAACAAAAGTAAGGAAAACCTACCTCCAACAAAATTACAAAAGCAACTAAATGAGCACAAATTGAAGAAAAACACCTCCAGTACCTGCAAAACAACTAATTCATAATAACGAGCTCAAAAAGGATACTAGTGAACCACGCGACGTTGTGGTGCAAGAAACACATGAGGATCGTTCCAACTATCCTCAATGGTGTGGGAGCGTTTGCGCTTAGGGCTTGTAGATGAGATGAAATCAGGAGGATTTTGACCAGCGCCAGTATCTTTAAGCCTTTTGTGTCAACTACAAGCCTTGCGCTTGATTGGGTCATCCATTTTACAACCTCCATCGCTGGAAATTCTATTCATGAACCGCAGAGACTTGAGATACCTAGTCCTACGAATGGTTGAGCATGCCGTAGGATGGCCTCCATCCACGAAATTCGCGTCCCTAAAGTCCGTGATTCACTGATCCATGAGCTTCCTCAAACTAGAACTCTCAAGCATCGTGTTTGTGTTTGGCACAACATCATTGGACAGGGCATCCCCAGAATCCATTTTCGTAGGTGCCATGATTCGCTTGGACCTAAAATTTTGCGGACTTGAACCCTAATGCACCAGATGAGTTTCCATTCGAGTCGGGGGCTCCACAATATGAGCACTTAAGACGATACTGTGATAGTATGGTACTCAACTATACCATACTACTATCGCATAGATTGTACAATAAGCCTTATCAACATTCATCATATTGTGTAATTTTCTTTTTAATGACTTCCCTCACCTATTACTTTCCTCATTGAGAGAACTTGAGATATTTCAAAATTTCTCCCGAATTTTGACCTCAGTATCTAATAGATCCAAATTTTGGTAAATTTAAATTAGACATCTAGACTATTTAGGCATTATTCAATTACCCCGGTTCAATTTGTTGATGAATTATGCTGATTTTGACTAACAGCTCCGTTAAGTCTAAAAAATGGCTCCGTATTTTCAACACATGGTAAGGCGAACAAATGGCTCCTTATTTTCGACACATGGTACCATACGTACAACATAGATTTGGAAAAACCATATTCGATTTATAAACGACCTCACCCATGACCCAAAACGCAAACCCATTTAATGCACTACCCATAAAGCCATAACTCAAATTTGGATTGACCCGAATTCAAATATGGGTTCTTGCCCACACCAATCATCACCAGAAAATTGAAATCATGAACCCAATCCTCACAAACAACCAAACCCTATCACAGCACAAACTAAATCCCCTACCTCGGTGAGGGTATTTAAATAACCCCTCAATAGTTGACATGTCTCCTTGAAGTTTTGCAAAGTCAGGGTGTCTATTAGACATTAAGATGAAAGTTTAGAGGGTATTTTGCAATTTTCCCTTTTAATCAACTTATAAGTTGCCCTACATAGTCCAGCCTATGAACTTATAGGTTGCCCTACATAATAGTCCAACCAGCATAGGCAGCTAACTGCATTCTTTTTCCGGTGCAAAGATTGCGCGACAAATTGAAGTATAATCAGTTCACCACCACATGGAGATCACGATCAACTAAAATTTTAACTCCCCTTTAAAGATGCAGGGAAAATACTTGTGCTAACATCATCAAACAAAACAAAAGAAAGTCTTTTTCCTTTCTTTTTCTTCTTTGAAACTGTAAGATGGGTTACATATGAATCTTGTACTGTTGTACATAGAATAGCATATACGTGCAGGACAGCAACTTACAAGAAGATGGACGTCAGCCCAAATAAAGTTAAATAAACTGAACAAATACACCCGAAAATAAATTGATACAAATGTGATGATGGGCGGATCATCAGTAAACTAAAGCGGGAACCCCATCCCCGTTAGAATCAAATATGGCCTTCACCAATGCAAATAAATTTAGCTTCGCATGAGATCTGCATCTTGGCTTTGGCAATGTTCAAGTATCATGTTACAATTGTTCATTGACCGTGCATCAAGCAAACCATGATTCCACAGTTTTATCATAAATAGTTTCCAACACCTGCCCAAGCCCACAAACATAGCAAGGAAGGTCAGAAGCACAATGATTGCACAAGGAAGAACAAATGTTATTGACCTCAAAATAATGAGTCAACCATGTTCGTTTTGGGATTTTGGGTAATGAGTGGAGAGAGAGAGAGAGAGAGGGGTAGAGAAATGAGAGTAATAATTGAGAGAGAATTTATTGGGGACCGTGCGAAGAGAGAATCCAAAATCCCAAAACGAACATGGTCTGTATATGACCCGCATTAGATTCCTGTCAGTATTATCTACAATAAAATCGGCCTGATGTTCAACAGGATAATATCTAATCCCTAAAGACCAGTAGAGAAAATTTACAATTTTACACCATTCGAAAAAAAAAAAAGATGCCCTCCTCTGCAATAGGAATTAGGAAGTGAAAGAACTGCCTAACAAATCTTAGGTTAGGCTGCTGTGTACTACTTGCGTCCTAAATTTTAATGCAATTGGATGCCAAAATTGCTTGCCACTTGTAGGAATTCCATAATTTGGAACTCACCAATTGCCCTAAATAACATTCCTCTAAGAACCAATATAAGCCAACTGGCCCAACTCTAAGATATCCGATTAGTCAATAACTCAATATTGACCATGAGGTTCTTTGGTAGAAGTAATTCAATGATCTGGGCACCTTGGCCGGTGGCGGGCTCCTTTTTGAAGCACTGAAGTCACCGAGATAGCGCTAGGTCACCAATGCAGGGTTGGACTGAGCAGATTTTGTCACAGAGAGAGAAGGGCAGGGACAGAGCAACGACAGTGCGGACAATCATCCAGAGAGATGAATTATTCGTCCATATGTACGGATGCAGCTATGTATAGAGGGGAATCTGGCCATGGCTCAACTAGTCAAATTGTTTGCGGTAGGTGGGAAAAAAAGGGTATGGGGAAACGCGATAGTTCAAAATACCCTAGTTCGCGGATGCCTAAAGAATGAGTAGGGTCCTCGTAGAAATAAAGTTCAACATCCAACTCATTCCACACGCACACACGGGAGTACTTCCCATGTAATGAACAGTGTGGACAAAAAGAAGGAAATGGGAGGCCATGTGCAAGAACAAAATCCAGCAAGTCTACGGTACAGACCATAAAGAATACCCTAGAAAGCCAAAGGAGTGCTGACTAACACTTCCATTCCAGAAGGGTGAGGGCAAAGTTGAATATGTGAGTAGCTTTAAGTTGAAGAAAAGCGGGGGTAGAAGATATCATCATTTAGACAAAGCGAGGACAATTAGATGCTGATTAACTTGATTGTGAGTAAATGCTGATTAACGTGATAGTGAGCACCCTATTAACGGTTATAAGTATTCCATTCTACTAGAAACAGTGATACATGCAGATTGAAGTCATGTTAGTAAGTACGACAGCTGTTTAAGTTGTGTAATCTGCCAGTTTGAAAGGACAACCATTGTTATGAGGTCTTCTCATGGACAGATAGAATACACAATGTACCATGTAATGATGCAAGGACATCTTGAGAATGTTTATAGCGGAAATGTGCACAGTAACGATACATGTGATGCAAAGACAAGTGTGTCTAATTAGCAACAAATGCAGGAGTCCCATGTCGCAGCAAGATTCCCAAATCTGAAACTTCATGCTTAGAGACTAGTAATGCTCCTAATAGAGGATTAGCATACCAAATTTACCATGTGACGATGTGCAGTTTTAAGCCGACATGAAAGTAGCAAAGGTATAATAACCAAGTGTACAGTTGAAGCATGCATTGCCACAACATAAAATTGAGATTAGGAGAGAGAAGCTACCAAAGCAGTGCAGGTGCCTGAACAAGGTCTGGACCATGCAATTTTGAAAATGCCTCACATGCCCACGGAATATGACCATCAGCCAGCACCCTGTCATGGTGTCAAATAAAAGAAATTGAAAATGAAGTTCAGAAAAACTCAACCAGCAAAAAAAATTAAAATTAAAATTGTTGGAGACATTTTGCTCAATCCCAGAACTTGAACTACAGCTGAGGTCCAATCAATTTTCTGAAGTGGGTTTGATACTTGGATGGCTTCTGACAGCAGACAGCCACATATGCCAAGTGGCTTGAAATGTGAACAGCATGAGCAATGCTGTCAAGAATGTAATCATGTGGCACATATCCAGATACGCACAATGGCACTGAAAGCGATGCCATGAGGGAAAAAAAAACCTAGCGGAACTAGAGCGTGAAGATTACCGTTGCTTCCTCACAAATGAGTTCCAGAGATGCATCATTTGCTTCTCATCTTTGGTAACATCCACAAAATCATCAAGCATCTGCAACATATCAGCGTGCAACAACATTAACCATAAAGCTCCACATATTAGAGTAACCACATGTCATATTCTCAGAGGAGCAACAATACAAGGACAATACGGATGTCAAATTGGGCCTTTTCCAATGCTCTACTTGGGGGCTACCACTATGAAGTTATTTAAAGCCTTTTCCAAATGAGACTGTCAAGCAATGTTTCAAGAAGCAATAGGCAAGGGGAAACTTTGCAAGCACCCAATCAAATATTCAAAGATTCTTCATAAAAATCGTTCAATCTAACTTCATCGATGTTATCCTATCCTTGATTCTATTCAAATGGGTAAATTAGTTCCAGGGACTCCTCATGCTTCAGGGACAGCTTGGAGACGAGTATTAAGTAGTAGTCAGTGGAATAGGACATGGTTTTACAGCTAAAGATTAAATTGTCATTTCGTCTGACGAAGGTAATAAGATGCACATTCCACAGATTGAACAAGTTTTACCACACTGACAGAAGACACACCAAATACAAATTCACAAGCACACATGCACATTATTACACATTAGCATACCACATGATGCCAAGCAATTACACCTTGACCAACAAGAACAATGGATTAGCAGATTTTGGAAGATGATGGGCTGTGTCGTGAGAAGCCATATCAGTATCAGAAGCATATTAACTTTCAATTTCCGCATCATGATTGACCTAATAAGGGTATTGGTACTGAAAAGCACTCTAAGATGGGAGCGCCTTGTGGATCCCAGAAGGTGGAGAAGGCATGGAACAGAAAATAAATTGCTAATCTTCCGATAGTAATCTAAGTTTGCATCTTTCCAGCAAACCACCTCATCATGACTTCAACTAGCACGTCAATCAAGAAAAATTATAAAATCTTGATAAACTACCGCTATCCTTTCTAATTAGCTCTTGAAGATGAATACTATAGAAACAAAAGATCACCAAAAAGAATACCAAGAAGCCATAATCATAACTCTTCTTCAAAGCAACTTTCAAGACACCAATTAGCTGTCTCACTGGTCCAATGTGACAAATAGGCTAACACTTCTGATAGAAGCTGGAGTATTGCTGTTAAAGTACAGGATATGCCAAGTACACGCTGAGTTGTCCATGCTAATAAGAAGAGAAGTAACTGGCAAGTAAGGGTTATACGATGACCAAACATACCCTTCTATCTTCGAAATCTGCAACATCGTCATCAACTTCATCCTCACTGTCCCGATCTGACAAAACTTGCTCCAATGCCATAGGCTACAATCACAAAAGCAGGAAAAATCATATATATCCATGGGATTCCAAAGGCATTAGTTTTAAGTAACTACATAAGAGAAAAGAATGGTCGATGGAGATGGAGATGGTATGGTCAAGTGCATCATAGTCATTTGATCCACCCGGCGTATGGAAAAGAAAGAGGGGAAGGCCTATGAACATAGTTGAGGAGACAGAACAACGTACATGTCTAAACTTAGAGATGGAGAAGAAACAATCACAAAAAGATGTCAATGGTAGTACAAGTAGATCCAAACCCATTTAAGTGTCAAGGAAATATGTCGTCCATCATCTTTTTGTCAGCACCTACAAAGTTGCACCTCTAAAATTCTATTGATATCGATGTATAGTTCAATTCCCTTGCAACTTTTAACAGAAAAATGGCTTTTGTACAATTAACGAATGCAGAGATCGTAAAGCTCGTAAGGAAACGAAGTCATAAATCAGTATAAATGTGACTAGTCACCTGTGCTCTATGTGAGTGAAAGAACTGTCGCTTCTGCAGGAGGGCCCGGCTGAAACGAAAGAAAGAATAACAAAAGATCAGCCACTAGAGGTAAAACGTGTAGTATCTGCCCTCAAGCAGATTCAGAACTGACATCTGAACCAAAATTCAGAACAAAAAGATGGCAAATAAACAACATATGGCATAAAATCCCTTAGAAAGCCAATTTAATAAAGATTATGTGATTCACTAATCCTTTGACTCCCTCTAAAATGATGCAGATGTAAATTGATGAAACTTCGAAAAACTCTTACTCACCACCTTAATAGTATTAGTAAGCATTTTAGAGAACTCTTAGACATCCGAGCCCTCAATTTCTGATATACTTTTCTGACCCAAATGCGTAGGTGTGTATACTTGCTTTGATAAAAAAATGGTTTTTATTGGCCCTCACGAATTAAGGGTTTAAGCAAGACCCATTTAGATTCTGCACATGCCAGCAATTCAAAGTACGGGTGACAAAACACAATTACTTTTCGTTTCCACATATCAAATTAACCTATGTTCACGGCACCATCTGTTGGGACTTGGGAGGCTTCAATATAGTGATCAACAAGCTCTCATGCTATGTTTAATAGGAGCAGAAAGAAGGCAAGCAGGGACAAAACCAAAACATTTTACCATGTCAACTTTGAAAAAAATCCTTCCATCAGTTTTTTCACGTCTCTCATCCTCCAACCTACGTCAACCAAAACAAAAGTCAACAGAACCTCTAAAATTTTCCTTTCGTTTCACTTCTACCAAACAAACCCCCAAAGTCAAATGATAAAAGTCATCTAAGCTAGCTGGTTCTGGCGGATATGGCTGTTGCTCTGCAAAAGCACTGCAGAGATGCAAAGACACTACCCCAGAAGCTATGGCCCAAAGATGAGTCACAGTTTAGTGAAGGTGACAGTCACTAACCCCACCTATATGATGCTTTGACTATGATTGACTAGTTTCAACTTTCAATTGGTCTAAGCATGAATTCCGCATATGATCAGTGCAAGAATTAGAAGAGACAGTGAAAAATAAGACCAACAAACATACTTTCTAGGGTCAGAACGTTCAACAGATAGCTTTCTTGTCTTTGCAAATTGTAGCATAGCAGGAGGTCCAAGGTTGCTTCCAGGTAGGGATTGGACACATTCTGGATCTGCATATGAGTGAGCTGTAGCACTTGAAACCCCAGTGGCATTAGGGCTCGATGTATCACGTTCCAAGTACTCAGCAGGACCTAAATAATTATCATACAAATCGTTTGATCTGGAAATAGTAAATATTATAATTTCTTTTTTGCCAGTACGGAAACAAATGAACCCATTATTATTAAGGAAATACAATCCGAGATGAGGCTGATTGTTCAAGCTCAAACGGAGCACCAAGAAATAAACTTATATCACATTGATTATCTAGTTTCGCATTCTTTTCTTTTGAGTAGGTGAAGAGGAAAAAGGTTTGTTGAATCCAAACAGCTGCCAGAAGTGATGAGAATTAGTTTCCAGCTCATGACAGCAGTCACATTTCTCACTATCTTTTACGACCATGTTAAGTGGACTCTTCTAAATGGATTAAGAACCTGTGTTGGACTTTAATCTCTCAGTACGGATAAAGTTACACGTCCCACATATGTTTTGGAATTCACTTAAGAAACATATTAATTCATTCAAGTTTACCTTACAGCCACGCAGAAAACCCCAATAAAATGCAAGAAATACTCTATAGCACCTTGTAAATCAGCAAGAAAAGGTTATAGGAGAATTAGATGAATCCGACGCTTAGACGTTTATCCACACACGAGTCCACGACATTTATAAATGAATTTATTTAACATAGCTTGAGGATCGGCATCGTGACTGTAAGAATATGAAACACGTCATACATATTTGTCACCACAAGGGGAGCAGTTCTATACAAAACAAATCAAAATCGAGTGAGCATGACCTATGCAATGGGAATATTTAAATGTAAATTTGGGAAAGAAAATTAATAATTTACTACAAGTTACAACTACTTAGACGTGTCCACGGCGACACAAATGAACAACTTGTTCATCATGTGACGTATACTCAAGAAACCATTCTCCAGTTTAGGAGAAAATTGTTCAAAGCTTGTCAGTAAACAAAAATAACTACATAGCCACAAGAAAGCACATGTACCATCAGTATTGCTTCGTAGCTCATTGATTGCTGCAGGAAAGTTTGAGTCCAGGACCAGTGGACGCACATGCTTTGCCTTTTGAAATATGTTTTTGGGTTTCCTGCGTCTCAGTGGCTTTGAACTGTACATCCATTGTGCTCACCAAATTTAAGTCATTGGCATCCATAGAAATAAAACCAGTAACCAAGCAACTTAACAATTCTACACCTAAGCAACCTAAACTGACATTCCTAGAACTTACCAATGGACGAAGGTTTGTTGCTTAGGATCGACACCGTCTGCAACAACCTGAGTAGACAAAATGGAAACAACGATTAACGGGTAGGAATGCCTTCCTAGTTCATATCTCCACAGGAAATTTGTCTGATATCTTCCCTAACTTTGTCAACAAATTAAGGCCGGGTAGTTGAGGTATCAAAGTAGTAAGAAAGAAAAGAGAAGGAAAAATTGTAGTCACCATCCCCTACTACGCTTCCCAAAAATCTATCTTTCAGGGTTGAGCTGCCCCGTCAAGCTGTAAAAAAAATGGGGATCTTCCCCCCAAAAAACCAACGGAGGCAGCACGACTCCCTCTTTGACCCAAGTTCTTGAAAGAGAGATTTCCACAGGAAGTGCTGTATGACGGTGCAACTGCGGGTTTTCACCTGCTTAACTTTCCATCAAGAAAATACTAACTCTAGAAGGAACAAGGGTTTGAAAAGAAACCTATGTCCACACGCAGGTCTTCATGATTTATGCATTTAAACAAGTATGTAGATGTCACCAGTTGATCACGTAACTATCATCAATCTTGGAAAGGTATTTCACAGGAAATAGTATCTAACCTCAGGTTTCCATATCTCTGTTTTTACAGATACATTTACAGCTTGATACTCTTCGGTGACCTACAACAGAAAATGAATGGTGTTAGTTGTAATGGTTTGAAAGTCAAATACTCAAATGCCATTTCCGATTACTGAAGTCTACTAACCCAAAACTCAAAATTGAAGAGATCATGCGAAGAGGACAAGTGAAATCTCAGACCCTATGTAGAAGTTGAAGGAAAATGTTAGAATGAACTCCTAAAAGCAGATAATATTTGTTTAGTTTCATTCAAAAGAGTAGAAAACGAAGATGAAAACCAGCATCTGTTTTACCTTAAAGCTAGCACATTTTACCAAGCAGAATGGGCAGGAGAAGTCTTCTGTCACTACATATTCGGAAAATACATCAGATGACCAACAGGAACTCGAGTCCTAAGTACAACAGTTTCTTTACTAGAAAAAAAGCTTAAAATAAAGAAACAAATCCGTGCATTTACCAAACAAAAAATAGACAATACCTTCAGTCCTCTGCAACTTATTATTGTAGTATCTGTAGTTGAAAATGACATTTCCAGTTCTCAACCTAGACAAATACAAGCAGCCAAAATCAGAAATTCGTAAACAATGTTTAAAAAGAAGAAAATACTAAATAGCACAAAAATAAGTATAGTTCATATAGCAGACAAAGTGTGGAACAAGAAAGAAAAAGTGCCTGTATGGCATTTTTGATGATCAAAAAAAAAAATTTAGCAGCAGCAGCACATCAACTGAAAATAAAGTAAGAAAATCCACTTCAGTATGGAGATTTGAGGACTGCCATGAGTTTTAACTTCTAAATATTAACAAGAAATCAAAAAACACTCTTTTACTTAACTTCAGGGCCTGATCCTGATGCCGACACCTTAAAAACTTTCAAAAAGAAGATAATAATGAATGAAATTTTTTGCCGCTCAAACAAAATAGGAAGAATACAATAAGCACTAAAAGAGTCACCACAGCTTCATCATGTACCTCTTAAAAAATTGCAAAGTTGGATTCTCCACCTAATGTAAAACTTATTGTAGATTGTGTTCCCACTACAATGTTGTTTTAGGAGGCCCCGAAATGAAAAATCTCAGGAAAAAACACTAGAAGTACTTCAAAACCCAAAAGATATTATTGGAGGGAACTAAGGCTGTTAGCTTAGTTTAGATGTAACAACCCGCACCAGTTGACTTGTTTAACCCTTAGCCTAGCCACGTGGCTCAAAAGGTTAACCTCGAGTTAATAGTAACTAGTGGGTTTTTCCTTATATACCACATAACTTTCCTCAAAGTTCCCGATGTGGGACATTACAATCTCCCCACCTTGGCTACAACGTCCCCATTGCACCACATGGTCCAGCAACTTCCACTCACCTAGCGATGTAGGACAAGTACCCGCTTAAGCACGTCAAGCTCGTCTCATGAGGGACCCGCCCAAGCACGACAAGTACCTCAAGCTCCTCACTTATCGGGCCCACCCAAGCACATCTCCCTGCGGGACCCGCCCCACTCTTACGATTGGTGTAAGTCCTGATACCACCTGCGACCCACAACAGCTACATGCTTAACCCTTAGCCTAACCACGTAACTCAAAAGGTTAACCTCGAGTTAATTGTAGCTGGCGGGCCTTTCCTTGTATACCACGTAACTTTCCTCTAAGTTCCCAATGTGGGACACTACGTTAGATGTCCATCTTTTTCCTTAAACCATAGGGTTTTACCTCTTAAACCATAGGGTTTTACCTCAAATAAGTGGAAATACATTGGAAGATAAATGCCCCTAGTTCAGTAGCAATCAATAAACAACTAAATCAAGCAAGCAGTCCATCAAGCAATAATCCAATTGATGAAGGCACAGACGAACTCCTGAATACACCTTTTACCGATAGAAGTAAAGCATATCTGATCGATTCAACCCTTGTTAACCAGAGAAGCAAGAATGCACCAAAGTTACATGAGACGTTCCCATCCACTAATCCAAATTATTCACTTCCCATGCATATAGGCTATAGCATTAAAAGCAATTCAACTATAGACGGCGATGAACATTATTGAAAAGTTGTTGCTATAGTCTCTGCTTTAGGAATAACGTCATATACTTGTAGTCAAGAAAATAACAATATAAACAGTTTCAAAGCAACTAATGAAGATGTAAACTACAGGTTGAAAATTGAAAACCAAAAGGAACAATCAAATGCAGGAGAAGAGACCAACCGCATGATATGGGACAACGAGGTAGGCATGTCATTGTATGAGTATGAATTATATGGAGACTTTTCTTTAGCCCCAATCTCCTCTGCAGAGATGATGACTTCCAACTGCTGTGGAGTATTCTATTGAAACCCAAACATTAAAAATATTTTTTTTTTTTAAAAAGACAACACTAATGAACAATACGACAACGGTTACCCAGAGTTCAAATATAAAAAATTTACTTCTCCAAAAAAAGTATCAAAGCACAATTAGTCAAAGATTAAGAATAGAACAAACCGCAGTTCCGAAACTGTGGGGCGTTTGGAATGCAATATATTTCTCCTCATCCGTACAACTCAACTGCAAAAGGAAACACAAACTCCCAACGATGAGTAGAAAGTAATGTATAAAAACAATGAGAGAAATGACAAGCATCCTGTACAACCAAAGGTCAAACACTAGGGGGAAAATAGGTTTTCTGCTCTGCTATAGGATTGATATAGACCAAGGTTACCCATATCACGGACCGCGATCATGGTACATCGTACCCTTTGTAACACTGTAAGGTGGGGGTAGGTTTCTTTGGATCATTTGTTCGGAACAAATTAGTTTGTTCCGAACGCAGACCAATTTTTCAGATTAGTTTAGTACTAGTAGCCTATGTGGTACCAACACTCCAAAAGGGTGCCGTGTCCACGTATTGGACACAGGGACACGTAGTCCAATAATTTTTATTATTTTTTGATAGGGGACGCAGCAGGGACACGCCGGGGACACGGCTGGGGTCAAAATATAATATTTTTTAAATCTTGGGGGGTTAATATGAAATTATTCAAAACATTTGGGTCAAACTGTAATTATGCCTTTGAAAAAAATTTATACAATTTGTGAAATTTATAAAATATATATATATATATATATATGTACATATATTTATTTTTTATTTATTTATACATGTGGCGTGTCCCCCGCCGTGTCCGTATCCCCATTTTTTTAGAATTGCCATGTCCCGTGTCCGTGCTACATAGCTAGTCGCATCTATATATGATGTACTTATCAAATCAGTAATGGGATAAACTAATGATGTCCTTTTCATAATACGGTCTTGCTATTGTCAACCCACTGGGCTGACGATAAACACACTAAAAGACAAGAAAAACACGTATTTCTGTGTACTTTTTACATCCTTTAATACATATTCACACACCTACTATCGTCAGCCCATTGGGCTGATTTTAGAATTTTCCTTTATAATATGACAATCTACTTATCATCTATGTGCCATTTTCATAATCAGATCGCCAGAATCTCCGTTTCAGTTTGCTACCGATTCCTGTCCCCTGATTGAAATTGTTCGATCTCGATCGCAGTTTGTAACCCCTATAGCGAATTGTGGTAAGTTGGTAACCCTGATACTGTCAGAAAGAACAGTTCAGGAAGCATATTTGCATTATGTATCCCTAGATGTTATGCTAAGAACATAATTCAAGTCATACAACCTTCTGAAAGAAAATTGACAACAAATGTACGTAGAAGACCCACAATTGCCTCAACTTCAGCTAATAGATTTTAACTTCACTACCTGAGAACGGCCTTACTAACTGGTGTCAATTTCATTTATCAAAATTTGATTTTCATCCCAAAGTTTGGAAAGACAATCTTTTAATGGATCCAGTTTCCTTAAGAACTTAGAGAACAGCTCTTTCTAAAACAGCATCGGGGAGAAGTTTTTCCAAACACAATTTCTGTGTTCCCGCATTGTCTTCTTTCAAGAACAGAAAATAACTGTCAAAAAGAACATGTGACTTGCCCTATAATATTGACTCCATTATGCATTCGTTAAATTCAAGTAACATATAAACTCAACAGAATTTTGATCCAGATGCTTCTGCAACATCACTAAAACTACAACACAATAAAATTTACATTCTCTTAATCAAATCAGATGACAATAACGGTAACAGAAGTGTTTCAATCAAGATATAATAGTAACAGAAGTACTTCAATCGAGATATATGTATATATTTTCATGTGCTTGTTGTATACAAGGAAGCATATGATGTCTTCAGAGAAGAAAGATCTCGTGTAACTGAGAATATGCATGATGAAACTACACCAAATGAAAACTACTTAGGCTGCCCCAATCCTGTTGGACAGTCAAGCCTTCCAATTTTCCGGATATTTCTGCTACCAAGCCAGTGGAATTGGATGAATGCAGCATTTAACGCAGGCAACTTAGAAAGTTGGAACTACTAAAATGGACTAGCAAAAGGGACGGACTGAGTAGCTAGTCAGCACTAGCCTAACAGCCAGGGCACAGGCCTATCACCTCGTGTCACCAGCAGTGGCGGAGAAAGAATTTTGTTACCGGGGGGGCCCGGCTTAATAGACAAATATTTTTTATCAGAACGTATAATTATTATATCATAAGATTTTTGCTTTTCAATTCATTACATTTGTACATTGAATTGATTCTTTACGCTATTTCAACTATCATGTGCTTATTTTTTATTTATGAAAGAAATTGAGAAATGAGAATGTAAAATAACCAATTTTTTATCAAATCGAAGCAAAATTATTAAGATTATAAGTAACTATACACATATAATTATCAATAATATTTAAAATCAAGTATATATAAAATAAAAATTTTAAAATTCGGACGCCCGGAGAGCCAGGCCCCCCCGGGCCCCTACATACCTCCGCCCCTGGTCACCAGGGTGTTCTTGGATAGCTGAGGCAACAGAATGAGTCTCACAATTCTGAATTCCCAAGTAAAAACTCCTCCTTCGCATAAGAAGGAATTCAAAGATCTCCTTCTTCGCACAAGAAAGAACTGGTCAAACCATTGCTAACTGGGCAAACAGCATGAGTCACACATTCTAGTAAATATGAAAACCAAGCTCTTTGGGCTTTATTAACTCAGCAGTCATGTTTGCTGGAATTGGAGTTGGTACTAATATTTTTTCACCTACAGGGCAAACACTACTTTACTGGCTCCAAAAGCAATAATACAACTATAAAATGAGAATAGCAAAAAAAGCATGAAACCAGATTTCTGATATCAAGCCCTTGTTCGGTTGTGGGTTTGAAAAAAAAATTCCAAACCCAAATCCACTCATTACCTATTTTTTCAATAATTACTTTCATTTCTCTCTCCACTCATTACCCCTATATCCAATCATTAATCTCATTTCTCTCCACTCATAACCCCTATTCCCAATTATTACCATATTTTCTCTCCTCACTCATTACCCAAAAACCAAACCCAAAATTTTTCCAAACCCACAACCGAACAAGGCAAATGACCCATGTTTCTTTCGCTTAACAGTGGAGAGGATAATGCCTCCTTATGTTATGCACTAATGTCCCCTTACACAATGGCAGCATTCCTAGTGATGCAATGTGTGCAAAGTTTTAAAAAGAGGGCATACCTTCACAAAACAAGAGTGCATGTCAAAATTTGACATAATCTCAGCTCTCTCCCCTAACTTCAAGTTTGGAGACTTCTCCCAGGACAAATATAGTAATTCCATCGGCATCTTGCCCAATAAACACAATCCTTCAAAATTTGCTGCTGCGCACATATAGGGCCCAATGAGGTGGCGAAAAAACAGGTTCATGTAAAGAAAAGGTGAACTACAAGCTCACAAAGCAAGAATACGCCGAACTAAGAGGTGAAGTTACAGCCAACAGGAAAAGATGAGATAATTGAATAATACAAAAGGCATGGCTGCCAATAGAGAAAGATGAAGGTAAAGGAATATAAAAGTAGCTCATTTCCTACTATCTATAATTACTAACTTTTAGCCTTTACGTACGGCTCACTGCATTATCCAAATCAACCATAATGTTAACAGGCCATGTCAACTTCAACACCTAGGAGGTGTAACAAAACTATTCAATGAAAAGGCATAAGTACAAGGGAACCTCTATGTTTCCTCCTTTTGGTTACATGTTTTCACTAGGAGAAAATAAATGGTGAAGCTGCTCAACTGCTCAATATACTTATAAAAATAAATAAATAAATAAGAAGCTCAACTGCTCAATATTCAAGCCCATTAAACTGTGTTTGTTCAAGGACAGTGACAGGAAAAGGAAGCCATTTGTGTTTGATCCTGAAGGATATTATGCTAATGTAATTCTCATTTAGTTAAGAATTCCCATTAAATCTAGTAGTGTAATTTATTCACGTACTCGTCCTTTACGGTAATTGCAATATTTAAGTGTTGACCTATAGATAGGTTGATTGTACTAGAATCATTGGTTTCGATCTAGAGAAGTTAACTACCCTATTGATGTGGACACCTATACTCTCTTCAGGTGTGAATCCCAAGGTCTTCCTTTCCTTTAACGTTAAACTGATGTCAGAGATTAGCTATTCACCAGCGCTAGAGGAAACGATGGCAACATTCAAACTAAACAAGCTAGCATTGCATAGATGACGCTATTGCACAACAATGTTACGAGCTTATGCTATGAAATCCATCTAAAGACAAATCTATGTACTGTGTTTGCGTGATTGGTATGTTGACAGGATTAAGGATAGTTTGATACTTGGTTTGTTTACACATTGTATCCTGATCGTCCAGAACTCCAGAGTTTGGTTGGCATAAGGTGAGGCACCTAGGACTTCAACCATTGGATACCAATGTTCTAAAAGTCAATACGCGCTAGTCAGGCAGTCAACCACTTTCGAGCGATTAATAGGATTAATTGGTGCATATTAATTAGTAATTGGCGATTAATCGTTAGTCAGACCTAATCGGATAGGCCCCGCCAAAGATTAATCACCAATTAATTCCTTATTTTAGAACACTGTTGGATACAGAGCCAAGCCTTAATCCACCATCTACCAAATTCTTAGCCATTAAACCAGATTCTTCATAATGAGATGTAAGAGTTTCTTTCCTTACCAGAGAGTGGGGGCCAGACCAAAAAAGTACACAGATACAAAAAAGGGGAAAAACCAATGCTTATATCTTAAACCCCATAGTTGCAGCCCAAATTAACGGGCCAATTATTAAGAGCCACGACAGACGAATGAAGCAAAGATGGTTTACATCTAAGGCACATCTTACATGGAAAAGATGTCATGCCAATATGGTTCTTGTCTGAATCAATAGCACAACCAGAATTTGTGACTTCAGCTGCAAAAATATATAACAGTAAATATTGCAGGAGACAGCAAACTGATAAAAACAATAAAAATCCCGGCATACCGCAGCTGACAAACAAGATGGCAAGAGAGCTAGACTTGACCTCTGCTCCCAGCTTATTAATCTCGGGAAGAATAAAATTTGCTTGAGCTCGGTTTATCCCCTCAGCTCCATTGGTCAACAAACATGCCCGACTGAAGCGGTATACTGCAGAATACTGTCCCCAAGTGACATCAGGGGAAGCAGAACATTAACTTGAGTAACTGAAGGAAAAGATAGACTTAGCTAGAAGACATTACTACCTCTGCTACTGCAACACTAGAAACTGGCCTTGCCAAAATTATATACAAAGGGAAAAGACTTTGTGCTGGCATCCCATAATTCGGAGTTCCTGACAATGAAATTGTCATTTGAATCCTACAATTTTAAAGAAAATAAACCAATTAGTATCCTAAAATAGTGTAAAAAGATCCAAATTATGTCGTAGACTCATATATGATGCTAAACGACACAACTTGTATCTTCGAAATTAAAATCATCACAATAAGCATGTTCTAGAAGACCTCTGTCCTTTACCTAAGGACCTTATAAAAGTCCTTCAAAGCCCTAATAGCATGTTTTCTGAAAGAACAAGATACTTAATTTTCGTACTATAACTCCTATAACTCCGCTTGTGACATGCTTTGAGTCATGTCTAATACACAGCCAAACCCAAGCTTGGATAAAGGAGGAGGGTTGCGTGGTAGGTAGCCAGAGCGTAAAAGACCCCGTTAGATCCTTTATGACATGAATCCAACATCAACGCAGAAAACTGATTCATTTAGCCAACCCCAACTGATTGGTATCTAAAGCTCAGTTTGGTTTGTTGAATGTCGCATCAACCAACAATTTATCTGTTATGTTTACAATTTTGACTGACACTCACCTTCGATGTAAAAAATTCAATTATTTGCTTCAACTCCCAATAGTTCTTTAACATGTGCTAAACATTTACCTATCAATATATTCACGTATTCTTGTTAGGTAATACCTCCTAGTCCTAAGAAGGTTGCAAATGAACCAAGTTGCACCGTATGTGAATCTATGGACAATAAACTACTAGATGGGTTGCACTTTCTCACAACTACTATAAGTCGACAATCAATTTGTTTTTCATACAGAAGGTGTCGTATGTTTGGAGATATGATGTTCGACAATCTGGGATAATTTTTATCAGTAACAGTGTCATATAAGGTTTAAGAACTTTAACCTTTTTTTGTGCTTTGCTTGTATTTTGTACTGCAGGCATCTTTGAAGAAATGATGGCTGCATAATAATGTACATTCAGTCAGAACCATTAAATACAAAGAAAAAAATAGATGAAAGATCTATCTAATGCTCCATCAAGAATGAAGTAATTGAAAGGAAAATGCAGCCCAGCAACTAAGGATAAGAATAAGATGAACGAAATTTGTGTGCCCAGACAATGTAGTAGCTTAAATTGTGACCTCTGCACACAATTATGGGATACAAAACACTCTTGTACACCAGACAAGTGCCAAGCACCAACAAGATGACCATAGCTAGTGGGAAAATTCACCAGAGCAACCGTATCAAATCAACAACACCAAAAAAGAGAGGAAGTTTAGCTGGTGAAGCACATTACACTCCTAATAGCACGCCGTTGAAGAATGTTGTAAAGTTCAACAGGCTTGCAGTATATTGAAAGGCTCTCCTCAGCTGCGATTTCCTCCTCCGCAGACAAATGGACACGAGATTCTTGGCGGCACATCTGATCTGCACTTCTAGAGTAACTGCAATTGCAAAGAGAATTCCTGTTCCATGAACTGGAATAAATGAAGTGTTCTATGCTTACAGCAATCCATATAATGCAAGTAACAATAATGCTGTCATATCTTACACAAACACGGGAAATTATCTTTCTTTTCCCATGAACATTTAAGAAATCTTTCTTCTGAAATGATTTACTCTATACCGAATTCCATAAGATGCAACAAATTGTCATTTCAAACACAAAAATATTTGAAGAACCACTCCGAGTGCAAAACCTTCACAAGTGGATTATTAACTCACTTCGGCGATACTAGAAAACAATGTTTCAAAAACCGGACTGGACCTGCTGGTCCAACTGGTTGGCTCGTCAACCAGAGCCTTTAGGTTTCAAAACGCAGTTCAACCAGTGAAACAGCTGAACAACTACGGTTCCAATGAACTGGCCCACTAAAGACATAATAGTGTGTGGAGTAATGGCTCATGGCTCTTCCATGATTCAGAAGAAGTCTAGGGGAGCGTTTATAACAGATGATGAAACTTCTATATTTCCTCCCACCCGAAGTGATACTAAGTCACAAATAATTAAGAAGATGCATCAGCATCTTCCACTGAGTCTTTCCCTTCTTCAAAGTGCAGCCATACATATTACAATTACATTTTGAAACTTTGAACTATATCAGACTTATCAGTAATACACTTGTCCAAGATTCTACCCATTGGATTATTAGGATAATTTAAATGCTCATTGCAACTCTCTATAGAGAAAAATTGCAAAGAACTGTAGATTTTACAGAACTTAACTTATGCTGCATAATATTATTAAAATACACTATGAGAGCTACGATGTGGGAAAAAAATTAGAATGATGTGTAGGTATGTTTATATTCAATATACATACTTAAATATACAAAAAGTTATAATCTATGAAGCACCCATGTTTATAATTAAAAAATTCCCCTTGATGCCTTTTCAATAAACTTAATACTAAACAATAAAAAAAACTTATGTAGCACCGACACGGGGCATGACACCGACACATGAGTTTCAAAAAATTGGAGGGCACAACACATTATATATGTATTTTACTTTTCGAATAGAAACTAAAAAAGAAGGCTGAATTGTAATATGCAACCACCACGTATACCTTAAATTATATTCATCATTATGTCATTCACAAAAGTATTTCAAGAAAAACCATTTCCTCATGTGTGTCTTTCTAACCAATAAACCATCATCGTCACGCAAAAAATAAGACTTCCGTAAGTTTTCATTAGATCCTTCTATTTCGTTTATCCACCCCGACTTGTTAATTGATTGTCTGTAGCATTTTTTTAAAGTTTGCCCGGGGAGTCCAAACAAAAAACGGTGAGAAAAAAAGGGGGCACTTTGAATTTAAGTGTCGCATCCGGAGAATAGCGGTGTCCAACAAGTGTCTAAAGTACGTAACCTCCAACAAAGTGTCCCTGCTACATAGGTTATAATTGTATACATGACCGTCACGGATCAATTCCGGTTCAACCGGAGACCCCTCTGCCCAGTCCCTTCTCTGGTTCGCTCACCGGCCCAGTTTAAAAACATTGCTAGGAACGTAAACAAGTTAGAACAAAGGAGAACGTACGTGGTTTCACGAGCAACTAAGGGTATGCCCGGCATTCTGGTTAGACAATGATAAATTGAAAATTCATGGCTATCTCCACTTCAAAAGACCGTAACTAGTAGCTGCCAAACCTGAAAGAAGCGGTCAACAGGGAATAACTTCAATTACCAACGAAAAATAACCAAAAAAAAAATTAAACAGCATCGGAATTTGAAACCTTCTTCCAAGTTGACGGAAATTCGTGTTCAAGGGCTGGCCCTAAAAATTTATCAATTTTATTTGCTACACGGCTACACCCAAAAGTAAGAGACAGAAATAGCCGGGGAGGGAGGGGGAAGGAGAGGGAAGAGGGAGAGGGAAGAGAGAGAGAGAGGTACCTGTTGTCATCGTCGCCGGCCTTGAGGATCGTCGCCGGGGGAGCTGAACCTGGTTAGATTTTGGAATAAGATTTTGATTCTGATCGATTAGTATGTTAGGGCTGACAGTCGACAGCCTGACACAATATAGTACTCCGTAGTATGTATTTTCGGGTTTACCAATTTCAACCTTCAACTATTTTAACATAGCAGTTTTACCCCCAAAACAAAAAGAACCGTTTTGGCTAATAATCCCGCTTTATTCTTTTTTATTTTTATTCAAAAAAATCATGATCAAAATCTTCAAAAATTTCTGTAATTTTAAATTATTTTTGTCTTTATTTATATATTTATTTTTAGCTTCGATCATTTTTTTTTCTTGAAAAGAACAAATAATTCACGAAACTAATAATGCCAAAAAAAATATTTGAATAACAACAAAAAAAAAAACCGACTTAGTTATCAAGTCAAAACACCCCTAAAGATTGTTATTTATGGTTTTATCAAATCGTACGGATGATACAGACGCATTGTCCAACTGATGTCCCAATTGTGGACTAGTGTGCAAACTTGCTTTTAGGGTTTGAAAAAGAGTCCTCCTATTGGGACCGATCGGTCCCCCGTCGAAATCGTACATATGTACGTAAAAAATATAGTATTTGGATTAAGCACCTTACATATATCAAATGTTGTTGATTCTCGTGCAAGGCCTCTCGTTTTCTTTTTTAAATTTTTGGACGGTTCAGATCAGCCGTTCAGTGGCCGGAGATAGCTCGACGCGACTGTCAGTTCGATTTCGGTAGAGGACCAATCCGTCCCTATAGCTTTATGGTTTGAAAAAATATAGTACTCCCTAACATAGCATTAAATGAGCGGTTAATACTATTGAACTCCATCCGTCTTCATTCTTTTGTTCATCGTCCTATTCGAACCGAATAAAAAATTAATTATAACTTTTAATTGGTAATATTATTTATATGCAATATAAATCTTATTTAATAGATTTCAATAAGCTCTTTTAAACGATATTTTCAAAATGACCTGAAATATTATAGATTGTAAGATATAATCAATCAAAAAGTAGCATGGACTCCCAAAAGAGACTAAAAAATGGAAACGGATGGAGTATTTTACCAGCGAGTGAACAAATCTTGCATGGTTTTTACTCTTTATTTTTTGGTCAATCAATAGAAGAAGTCATTTTTAAATTAGATTTAAAGTACAGAGTCCACAAGACAACCAAATCAAGTCCAATAACTCAATCAATACAAGAAATAAGCCTATTATAGGGTAGAAATAAAGAAAGAAAGAAAAAGCCTTCTAAGGGATAAACATTCATATGCAGGTGAGGAGACTCGAACTCCTGATCTCCTATTGAAATGCAAGAGTTCTGACCAACTAAGTTAGCTCCAATTGGTCCGAAGGCTCGCGGCCCAGCCCATTAGGCTTTTACCCGGCCCGAGCCTGTAAAAACAGGTCGGCCGACCCGGCTCATAGTTTGTAATGGGCGGGCTCGGGCCCATAAATTTTTACTCGGCCCACCCATAGGCGCCCTACCCGTGAGCCCGCCTGGTAGCCTGCCCATGGTACCCGTCCAAAAGCTCGCCCACAGGGCCGCCCATGAGCCCCAAATTCCACAAAATTCTTTCTTTTTTCCCTTACCCAAGGAAATTTATGCCCGCATTGTGGCCCGCTAGCCCGTCAATTGGGCTAGCCCGTGGGCCGGGCTTGGGCTTCAAATTATAGTAGGTAGCCCGGCCCGCAAAAAAGGAAAAGCCCGATCGGCCCGACCCGTGGGTGGGGCTTGGATAGTGCCTTGACGGGCTGGGCTAGCCCGGCCCGGCCCGATGATGACCCTTAGTTCTAAGGGGTTGTTCTTTTAAAAAAGCCACTGGCTTTTTTGCCAAAAATGAGCCAAATAAAGCCACATAAAGACAAAAATAAGCCAATAAGCCACTTTTTTCATCTTTATTCAAAAAATATTAGATTTCGATCAAAAATTTTTACTTTTTAGATTCCTCTTGTCTTGAGGATGCAATAATCCCCCAAAAATTGACAATAAGCCAAATGATACAAAAAAAATTTGAATAAGAACAAAAAGTAAGTCACTTTGGTTTATTTGTCCGAACACCCAGTAAGTTTTGTAGTCCATGATTCTTTTTACTCAAAAAAAATTGTATAAAGCAGTGGTAGACCTTTATGACGTAAAAGCAAAAGAAGGTGGTGAGAACCAAATTTATTAATCTCGTACCGGCAAGTGTATCATTTTTTCTATTAGGACGGTACATACCAATACCGATGTATATCCCAGTACTATTTCGGATTGATCGTAACATATATTTTATATAATTTAAATATTGGGACGGTTCCACTCACACTCATTTTGACACCTATTTTGACACTTCACCCTTCCGGGTCTCACCGTGCTATTCTAAACCGTTGATCTTATTTAAATGAGTAAAATAGAGGTCCTGCAAAAATTTAGCTCATTTTGATATCGGTAAGGGTTTGATCCAAATAGTTTTGCCAACACCAGTTTCTGTCACAAGTTCTATTAAACTGTTAGGATCAAGCACTTACGGATATCAAAATGAGTTGATTTTTTGCAGGACACCCTATTTTACTAATCTAAACAAGATCAATGGTTTGAAACATCATAGTAGGACCCAAAACAAAATCGAGTGTCAAAATGGTGCGAGCAGAACCGGCCCCTTTAAATATATGTACAAAAAACTAAAAAAAAATCTCAACGTAGAGGTATAAAATAAATTCTAACACTTTGATATACCTTAAAATTAGTCCTAATAACAAATTAAGATGATTAACATATTATAGACTCCAAATTTTGTTGAATTATCTTAAAATTCAAGCATTTTTTAAGCAAAAGAAAATATACACAATTTTTTTTTTGTCTTGGCTGAGATTCTGGTACAAGCCCGGTATCATCCGGTATAAGTTGGTATTTGGGATGGTACAAACCACCTACTTATATGTACCGCTTTATGTCCGGTACGGTACGGTACGGAATTGGAGTATGGCTCTTCTCAGATCCTAAAATAATGGAGGATCATCAAGTCCTATTAATAAGGTGACACATGGCAACTATAAAATCTAATGGCCAAGATCATTAATGGCCACATAATCCTTGTTATCCAGCAAAACACTGAATAATTTCACTTGCCTTAATTATTCGAGAAACCATCGATCACTGCCCCTTCCCTCCATTTCCGTCCAACCCTCCACTAGCCATCACCACCACCCATTCCCTCTATGTCCCTATGCGCCTCCACCGTTTTGTTGCCTGCTAAAGTTGCCAACAAATTAAGAATATCAGCGCCACCATACTTCTCCAACCTCTAATCCCACGACATCAAAATTACAGTTTGTGGATTTTGTGGAGCGAAAATCTCGTTGCCGATCAGTATACCAACTCTATAATTCGGACATTTCTATTGCCTTGTAGGATTTGGTTTTTGAATTCCACAGAATGTGTTTTTCGATCTGTTATTTTTCAGTTCAGCTTCAATCTAAGTTTGAAATTCCAAGGAGCACAAACCCACCATTCTAATTTATCTCCAAAAAATCGAGGTGTACATGTCCTACTGCTATCGATAATTTTTTAGTTCATTAAAAGATTAAAAGATCTGGTTCATTAAAATTGTCAATGGCCGTGAATGAAAGAGAGGGGTAAAAATAATTATGTATGCGCATCCTCGTATCCTTTAGGAGAGGTTGTATTTAGTGTTATATTCTTAGCCATTAGATTAGAATTGGAGGATCCTGCAATTCTCTTAGGATTGGAGAGGAGCCAAACTCACGGAATTGATAAAATTGGTAGGTAATGAGGCGGTAATGTTTCTCCATTTTTAGGTAAAGAGATCCGTCCCGCTTTCTCAAATAAGGACAGATTTTCAAACATAAAAATAATGGACTTACAAAAAAAATTTTTAATTTTTTTGCAGAATTTAATAGATCTCATCGAAATCTATTAAATAAGATCCATATTGTATATTTTTTTATTTCTTAAGCCTACTATTTTTAAACTTGAAAAGTACAAATAAGTACTTGTATTTTTTAAGGACCCAATTGGAAACGGGCCCTGAAACACAGTTGGACTAGTGTAGAAGTAAATTCAAATCCTAAGGATACCGACCAATAGTGTACATAGGTCATGTGGGGCTCACTCCAAGGCCTTACACGAATGATCCGATCCGTTGATAAATTTTAAAATATTTTTTT
>CM033791.1:29797777-29828597 GCA_019656835.1 Rhododendron ovatum | reverse complement strand
AAATGGCCCGGTAAAAAATCAACTCAATTAAACATATATTGAGGATCCATAAATGTTTGCAAAAAAAAAATGTTTGCAAAATCGCTGCTATTATGACTTTAGATACACCGTATCTACCGCCATTATGAGAGAAAAAATCTATCCCGAATCTTTCCTGTTATTTCCTTCGCGCGCAGGTAAAAATAGGTTGGCAAATCTAAAATCTAACGCATATTTGGAAGTTAACAAATCCTCGATGATTCTTGTCCATTTTAAGGCAGCAGCAGTCAAATCCTACGTGTTCCTTAAAATTTACAAAAATGATCCTGCACAATATATGTTTTAATCCATTTTTTTAAAACATTTTTTGGGTAATGCAGAGTGTTCCGGACAAATTTGCATGCACCTCGGACTAATTCGTACAGCCATTTGGTTCCCACAGCTGTTTCACACGTTTACGCATTGGGGGTCAGCAAGTTTTTCCATTCATTTAACGCCTTTTTTTTTATGAAATGTTTCGACTAACATTCTGAGTTCTAATTATTTTTGCTTGTTTATAGTGCTTGGCGTTAGTTTTTTTTTGTTTTTTTTGTTTTCCCGGTTTTACGTAAAGCCAACAAAAAGTGTGAAATCAATAAATGTTAAATACGTAAAATGATTTCTTTTCTATATTTTATTCCTGAAACTATTGCAGTTTCTGTAATATTTTGGCCATTGAAGTTGTAGTACTTATGTTATTTGGTTCTTCATTTTAGCATCAATTGGCCCATTAAAACAATTTTTCTAAATAAATAAAGAAATTGGTCTCTATTTACCTAAAAAAAAAAAGGAATTGGTCTCCGTCGATAAATTTTTGGTAATAAAAGACCAAATGGAAGAAAATCTAAAATGAATTTCATAATTTAAAAATATTTGAAACAATTCATTTTGGGGCCTACTGAAAAAAAGATTCATAAATTATCTTTCTTATTTTTTGGACTGTTCGAACAGTTAGTACAAGGGAATAAATTTCATTTGCTTATAGAAACTAATCTTCGCACTCTACTTTTTACTGATGGCGCTCCAATTTTAATGTGAAGTTACTAGTAACTTCATGGACAAAGTGGAACGCCAGCAATAAAAAGTAAAGTGCGAATATCAATTTCCTTTACTTATTTATGACAATAAGGTGAGTCAACATTTTCATTTATCATGGAATCTGAACAACTAGACATGGGGCTCATATTCCTGGGGTTTATAAACCAGCAATACATAAATGGCCCATTGCTTTAAACCCACAGAATTGTCTATCTACATAAGCTTTTTCCTTCTTTTTTTTTGCTTGGCAAGGGAAAAATTTATTTTGTTTGAACTCCACTTTCTCATAAATAGTAAATACAATCCAAAACTTGTCATTTAGTACTTTAAATTACACCCAACACAGCTACTTAAATACAAAATTCAGAGTACGTTTATATCAAAATGGAGAGCAAAAATCATTTTCGAAAACTTTATTGATAGCTTGACAAGGGTACATTCACAAAATAATAGAAAAATGATGAAATTATTTCGTCATAGCTAAGAATACACATCCCAACTGTGTGTTTTTTTTTTTAAAACTGACGCTTCCCAACTATGTTGACACCCATATTTTAGTGTGCAACCGAGATACCGCAAAACAATGACTCCATCCAGCAAAATATTGAATGAAGCTGAAACACGCAAAACCATACGGGGAAATTTATACAAAGGATTAGTTTGGTCTATCTACAGAACTTTGTTCCACTGGATCATCATAATTCCTGGTTTAATTAATTACTACCTCTTTTAATTGGATATCAGAATCTGTTTATCTACCAAGTACCAAGCTGGATTATGCAAATCGGATTACAGCCAAACTTTTAGAACTTTAGATAATAAAAATAATAATTAAGATTTTTAACACTGGAAGGTATTTAAAGTTTATGGAATTGGCTTCACAGGCCACGTACAGCAGCACCTGTGAAACCTGTGGCAAAATGGGTATGGACAACTATTTTTATTTTAATTTTTTAATTAAGTGTCCGGACCGATTAATTATCATAGAGTTCTAAAGGACCGATTAACATTTGATCACATCAAATTTTTTGTTGTTGGGACCACTGCTACTTTTTGCCCCTAATGAAGTTTAACCTTGTTCAGCTAAAAAAGCCATTGTAGATTATTTTTTTGTCTTTATTTGAATTTTTTTTGCGTTTATTATTTTTTTGTGAATTATTGTTTCGTCTCAAAAAAATTATGACCGAAATTCAATTTTTTGAATAAAGACAAAAATAAACCAATTTTTTCATCTTTATTAAAAAAAAGAAAAGGTTTTGATCGTAATATTTTATTTTTTAGATCCCTTTCGTCATGACAAAAAAATTATCCTCAAAAAATTGACCAAAAACTAATAAATGGAATTTTTTTTAAATAAAAACAAAAAAAATCCAAAATGGATTATTTAACCGAAGAAGGTAATGAATTATGAAAAGGATGTGTAAACTCTATGATCCCCATAAGCTTGATTTGCTCGTACAGTTGCAATATGGCAGATTCATCGTAGGTTTCACATTAGTGATCCGTAACATTCATTTCTTGAGCCCATTTAAAACTTGTTTATTTAAATAATTAGGCCAATCGAAAATGAAGAGTAAATATGTCGAACCATCATTTTGTCAATGGAAAAAAGTATTTCAATGAAGCGTCTATTGATATCCGATCAAGTCGATATTTTGGAGGCATAAAATTATCATTACCATCCATAATATAAACGATTTGAATTGTCAAGATAGGATCATGGCAATGCACAACCCAATGGTCCCAAAAAGGTAATTAAGATGAGTGTAAAATGGCAATAAGAAAAATAACACATAGAACTACAGTACGCTTTGAGAATCGACCGTCCCAAAGTGTTTCTATGGTCCAAACTTGTCACTATCTCACGGCCAAGACATTCACAATTCCAATAGTAAGATACTAACAAGAGAAAAACTTCTTTACGGAAGCTCCGCAAAGAAGGTTTTCACGAAAGTGAGCAATCTCACCCATCCAAAAATATTTTGGGCGGTTCAGATTTTAAATAAACTATTAAACTATTTGTGCAAATAATTTATTTAAAATTTAGACCGTCGATTACCGAGACAAATGGCGAGATGGGCGGCGCAAAAACTTTTTTCACAGAGCCTTCATGAAAAAGTCAACTTCTACTAACAAATCTGAATCATTAATTGTCAAGATATCCAACCAAAATCCTCTGCAATCCAACTTCGTAGAATCCGGATCCAGCCATAATTAATGACACTCAAATCTGTGTGCAATATATACTTTCCAAGATCAGACGGTAAAGATTTAAATGGGCTCACATTAGGAAGCTAAAAGCTTTTTGGGTAGTTTCCAAAAATAATACCGCAGATAAGCAAATAATCCCCCAATCTCGGTTTTCAAAATGCCTGACACATACCTTCGGAGGAATTGTGGTCGCGAAAAACATTCAAGGGCTGTTTCTCTCTCTCTCTCTCTGCCGTCTATATAAATAGGGATAATGCTATTCGAGATTCTTTTACATACATACAAAAAAACTCTCATCAGAGAGGCGGTATACTAGTAATTGTTGTGATCCGTGGTTCTGCATATATATAGAGGGGGGAGAGAGAGAGAGAGAGAGAGAGAGAGAGAGAGAGAGAGAGGCAAGAAGATGGTGAAGGAATCGGCGAGAAAGTGTTCTCATTGTGGGAACAACGGGCATAACTCGAGGACATGTTGCAATGGAAAAAGTGGGGTGTGCGTGAAGCTTTTCGGTGTCAACATTTTGGCCGAGAGAAAAGGAGAGGATTCCATGAGGAAGTGCAAGAGCATGGGGAATATTGTTGCATGTCATGGAGAAATCGTCGCCGCCGATGATGATGGGTATTCGTCCGATGGCCCCGTTCATTCCAGGAGAGCCCATGAAAGGAAGAAGGGTAAGAAACCATCGATTACATGTTTATGTTTTTCTAGGTTCTTTTTTTTTCTTCTGTATATATGTATCTGAATCAATGGTTTTGGGTCTTGTTATGATCTGGGTTTCTCTGATTTCACCTTTTGGATTATAGTTGTAAGAATTTTCTTGCTATCTGTTCTATGTGATGTTGATTTCCTTCAATTTGGTGTTTCTCCAGGTTGCTTCTGATTCTTGTTGTATTCTTGTTAACTTTTTCTTTATTCTATCTAATTCAGTTGATAATTGGAAGGACAAAGGGATGATTGTTTATGATTAATGCAGATCATATCTGTTGACGATGTGTTTTGTAATTGATATTCGATTTTTGTTTCTATGCCTCTTGCTTTTTGCCCTTTCTTGCAAACTTAACATGTTCATAGTTATTCTGCTGATTATTGTATGCTAACAAGGACTTACCCAATGCCCTACCAAAAAATTGCTTCCCAAAGACGTATATATTCTTCGCCCTGAGGGCATTTTGACTGATAAAAAGAAGAAGAAAAAAGGACGTATATATTCTTCAGAAGAATGAAAAGTGGAGGCTGTTGTGGAAGAATTTAAGGAAAAGGAAAGAAAAATAAGATAATCAAGGAGGAAGCTGAATTTGGAATTTAGATTCCTCCTTTTCCCTCTTATCTTAGTATATCCCACACAATCATGATCCAAACACGCCCTAAAGCTCATCAAACTCTGGAGGGTGAATTCCTAGTTATGACTTTCACTTGATCTATGCAAGACTTTATGTGGGTTGTGGGAAATCCTTGAATTAATTATGTGCTCTTCTTTTCTTTCATCAGGGGTGCCATGGACTGAGGATGAGCACCGAGCATTCCTTGCTGGATTGGAGAGGCTCGGAAAAGGAGACTGGAGGGGAATTTCAAAGAATCATGTGCGGTCAAGGACTCCAACTCAGGTGGCTAGCCATGCCCAGAAGTATTTTATCCGGCTAACTTCAGGTGACAGGAAGAAACAGAAACGCCGATCAAGCCTCTTTGACATGTCTGTCAAACAGCCTGGAACTCATGACTCTCCTCCTCCCCAAGTACCCCCAGACAGAACTGCTGAAATCCTGCCTCAGGTGATTTAGTTGCACAACTTGCTCCAAACAAATCAAACTCGTTTCTTTTCTTTTTCACTGATGATGTGAGAATTGGTTGTAATGATATCTTGTGCTCTGTATTAGGGTGATGATTCTCCTGTTGCTGCTAATTTGAACCACCTTGGCCACAGCAAAACACAGGTGGTTGCAAATTTGAACTTCCAATGCACTTAAAATTGTATGGAATTGATAATGGATGACTAGTTACTGACTAACTGGCCCATTATCTTTACAGGCAATTGTTACCTCTGCAGAGGTTGCAAGACCGTTGGAAGTGACCCCGGTTGTACCCATAGCTGCGAGTTATGGTGTTCCTGATTTCCGTCAAATGCCATACATGCCCGTGGTAAGATGGTCCATATGACTGCCTGATTACATAGAAGTACAAGTTTTAGGGATGGACACAGTGTTTGGGCGTGTCATCTGAGGGTGTCGGAAAATCCTTAACCCTATCACGACTTGTGTTTACTAGTAGTATCATATGTTTACACAGTAACAGAACCTGTCAACAACGTCGTCAATCCTAGTATGACACTTGTTGACACAATTAATAAAATATTTATCCAATTCAACAGCACATAAGGATTCGTTATCCTTTATCCAATGACAGTTATTTTTACAGATAATATAGGAATATACAAACGTGTGTTACATATGAGCCAGGATTAGTGTTAAACGGGAACATATTATTGATTAGTGTCGTGTCCACTTCAGGATACACGATTCGAAAATAGCCAACATGCGTCATTTTCATTTTCATGTACTTTGAAACTACACCCTTATTCGTATATGGTTTGACACTTTGAGTCCTGTCAAGAATCCCCACCCAAAATTAGTTCAGCCTATATTGAATTTTTGAAATTCGACATTCTTTATGCATTTTAAGGTCGTTAAACAATCAATCACAGAAAAAACCCGAGTACATAAGTCAATACATATTCTTCCATTGCATAGCCAGAATTAGTACATTGATTCTCTCTTATTTATGCAGGTGGGAGTCCCGAGCATCAGGCAGAATTTCCCCGGAGCCACTGATATTCCGACCGTGTCCTTCGTTCCCGTTATGAATATCCCTAACCATGGCTTTTTCTACATGCCTAATAGCTATGGAAACTATGCTACTTGTGCACCTTATATGTCTCAGTCACCAAGTGGTCTCTTACCTCAGCAGCTCTTACATGGACCATCTCAAGCTGAACCCCTGAACTTCAGTGGCTAAGATAGGCAGTCTGAAGTGTCACATTTGGAGTGGTTTGAATCTCAAATCAGTTATAATTAGCTATCTATGACCTCCTCATATTAATATGGGAAGGTAGATATTGAAATTGGATTGAGGAAATTTCATTTTTGCCGAATAAGATCACCCCGGCCATTCTTTTGCTTGTTTTATTTCGGTTTTGACTTGCTGTATTGGCTCATGAACTCCATTTAGTTATAAAGTTCTATCTTTTCATTTTTGAGTTCCATCCTTATTTTGTACTACTACTATATCACCGTAAAGTTTGGCCTGGTTTTTTGCTAGACAACCAAATCTGTAGTAACAAATTGACAACGTGTTCATCTCGTCGCGACCTATCTTGTTGTCTGTCTAAATGAGGAGACTTGGAACACCTCGTGCCAGTTAGAAACAATAAGTCTAGGAGCACAATTGTGTTCACCTTGTTTTCAGTTTTATCTTTTTTTTTGGCACATTGCTTACGGACACTACACACAATTAGGAGCATATTTCCAAATGATATCCAAACTGTTGCATTCCCAAGGTTACGCCACAAGTCTTGAATAAATGGGAATAATGCATGGAATGATCATTCTCATGTTTGTTTGGCTCAGTAAGCAAATGAAAGAATGTACAAAACCAATGGGATAATCGTTCACCGACTTCAGTATGTATGGTCAAGTCCATTGCGACCGAGAAATTGACCATTTTCAATCCTTCCCAAAATCATTCCTGCAAATCAACTTCTTGTGCACTACTAGAGGAATTGGGAATTCAGCACGATTATAATTAATCATTGACTTAATCCATGTTTCTACTATAGGAATGCCCAAAAGTATTCACAACTTTTCCTCCAGAATCCAGATATTTCCCTCCAAACAGACTCAGTTACTAAAAAAGCTTCGCCCTTTCTAGACAATCGACATGAGGATAGAAGCAAAAAATAAGGTACCGATGGGTAAAGCAACCGTCATGTACGAAGCTGTTCAAAGATGAAATAGACACAGCGAATTGGAATTCTGTGATATTTTACATACAAAACAGAGAAACAGAAAAAAAAAAACAGCCTTTTTTGGAGGGTTGGTCTTCATGATAAAAGTTGAGCAATGAAGAGGGAGGTTGGTCTTCTACGATAGAAGTGAGCAATGAAGGAATGACTTGCATGTCCTCGAAAGGAGACAGAACCGACTAAGAAGAGCAGCAACCTGACTTCTGGCCAACAGGTTGCCCTCGTATCTGCACCGTGGGTGGCCTTGCATTGTTCATAGCTGGCTGACTTGCCATCCTACGAGAAGTTGAAGGAATAATTAAGACCACAATTGTAGCATATAACATTGACAAGAAACTTAAGGGTTTTAAGATAATCAACTACAATGTCAAATGATTTTGGAGGTTTGTCTTAGCTAGGAATTCCTCCGAATGAACAATGAAAAAAGGAAGAACAAAAGTTCTCTCCATGAAGGGGGAGATTTTAGGCAAATACTGCAAATTCAACAATTGTGGCAAATACTTCAAGAAGTTTGGGCCTTCTTGTGAATATGATTGCACATACCATTTTAGTTCTAGACCAATAGAACCGTGTATTCGGCCCTGTTTGGTAACACAATTGTCAGAATCTTTGCCCATTCTTGGGAACATAGAAAACTTGTGTTTGGAATTTTTGGAAAAGTGGAAAACACAAAAAGTTGTTTTCTTCACCTTATTTAGTAAGTAGCCAAAGTTTGACATAACATCAAAAAACATGTTTTCATATTCTGGAAAACCATTTCTGCATCAAAATGGGTATGATATGAAAAAAGATCTGTGTTTCTGTCGTCAAAATCAGTTTTTGAGCAGTGTTCTGCAAGAGTGATTCTGAAAACTGCAATAAACAAGGGACTTGGGCAACCAAGTACAAGTACTATAAAATGGACATGAAAATGGAGGGGAGCTTAAATCCAGATAATGAAGAAAGTACCTGTTCTTAATGTCAGCAGCCATGGCCATGAATGCCTGTTCCACATTAGTAGAATCTTTTGCACTTGTTTCCATGAATGGAATGCCAATTTCATCTGCAAATGCCTGTCAACAACAGAGAAGCACAACCCTGATTTGATTAAGGAATGTGTTTATTCGCCAGAAATTAAGAAGTAGTAAAAAGAAAAGCAAGGATATCGGGTTTGTACCTTGGCTTCTTCATAGGACACAGCTCTTTTAGAAGTGAGGTCACATTTATTTCCAACTAGAACTTTGTTCACATTCTCGCTGGCATATCGATCAATTTCACTCAACCATTGTTTAACATTATTGAAACTCTCCTGGTCTGTTATATCGTAAACTATCTGCACGAAATGCCAAATTACATAACAAAAGGAAGTGCAAAAAAATACAGGAAGAAAGAAAATCAGTGGGGGCAAGTCAAAAATTAACTTACTATAATGCCATGTGCCCCGCGGTAGTAACTGCTAGTAATTGTCCTGAAGCGCTCCTGCCCAGCAGTATCCCACTGCATGCCCGCAAAAGAAAAAGAAAAGGAGAATAGGAGGGGATTATGTACAAATCCAAGAACCACAACGAACATGATATAACGGGCTAAATAAGTACTAGGGACTATGGCACAGAATCATCTCGTCATCCAATAAAAATACTGCTAGCGGGAATAACACCCAATACACTTTGTACATACTCATTTCCCATCTGCTCAGAGATGTTTGGCATGAAAGGCTTAGAATGATATAACAGTCGCTACTACGGAATAAAGGGATCCAAAGTATTGGAATAACCATATAAACTACTGAGTAATGATCTTCCTGCTCTGAGTAAGGTGAAAGAATCTTGGCCAGTTAACCATTACCTTTTAAGATCTTGAACCAAAAGTATTTGCTCACTGCATCATACAGTTCCAAACTTCCAATACAATGGCAAAAGTATATTTTAGAGGAGATTAAAAATCTTACAATTTGAAGTTTAATGGTCTTTCCATCTTGCTCCACAGTGCGTATTTTCTATGACGGGAAAATAAACATTGTTAGAGCTATTCATTATGTCTAGTTGACACTCACAAAAATAAACCCATTGATAACAAATGCTTACAAAGTCGACACCAATCGTGCTAATGTAACTGTCCACGTAAGAATCATCCTGCACCAAAGACATAAAGGCAGCAGTCAGTCTACACAGGATTCAACTCCCATGAACCAAGAAAGTTACAAGCAACTTCAGTATCTAGTGCACAATCAGAATTCATATTCAGCCATGGCCCCTACTTCTTCGGATGGAACTTCCAATACCTCATTCATTAATCAAAAAATCCAGCACACTGCATTACCAACTGCCCAATAGGCAATAACCCACTCATCCAAAACAAAATGCAAGAATTTTCCATGTCAACATAAATGGTTCAATATACTGTGTTGGAGTGAGAGGTAATCACATTGTATTTAAAAGCAGCAAGGTTGTCAAATCGTGAGTCAAATCGAGAATCAATATGGTTCTTTTCCAAATCGTGAATCTCTCCGATTCGGTCATGATCTCTATAATGCATGGAAACCTATGTTTATAGATTCGGGTAACAAAAATATACACTACAAATGCAAGTTTTAGGCCTAAATCAATAAAAATTTCTTCTAAATGATGATTTGATGATAATATGGAGTATAGGTAAGTTGCTTCTATTGCAACTACCAAGAAATGATGATTCATGAATCCTACTTGTGGTTGTTTTTATAAAAAAGAGTTAAAAGTACAAACAAACCCTTAGAAGGTCTATTGGGTAGTTGTATTCCCTTTATCTTTCTCATTTTCGATTCACTCCTGTAATAAATCTCCTTTTTCTTATTACCTAAAATACATAAGGAGAAACATAGACAAAAGATAGCATATAACGATACGAAAGACCTTAAAAAAAAGGGAAAATTTCACTTACCTCCCCTGAGGTTTCTGACAATTACAGATACCTCCCCTCAGGTTTCTAAAATTGCACTTACCTCCCCTCTGCTTTAGTTGTCGGCTGCAGATTCCCCCATCCGTTAGTTGACCGTTACTAAGTATGACGGAAATTGCTGACGTCATCCATTACATCTATGATACTACCCATTTTACCCTTGAGTCAACAATTTTGCATTTACTTATAAATATCCATATCTTTATTTTGTATTTACTTATAAATATCATGACATATATTTTATATATATATATGTTAATTGAAATTCTTGTCCTAAATATTTTTTTCTTATATGCAAATTTAATGTTTAGCTAGTGAATACATGTTATAAATAATTAATTACTCCTCTAAACTAAATCAATATTGAAAAAAATAGTTATAATGTTATCTTCTATGCTACATATCCATAAATACATTTGTATGTTAAATTAAATACATATCGACATTTAGTATTAAACATGCATGTATAATTTTTTTTAAAGCTTCAAAAAAATTCTGAATTTTTATTAAGCCGCATACATACGAGGCATAAACACAAAAGAATTAGAGTCCATTTACTTTTTTATGATATTTCACATTTTTTTTGGCAAAGAATTAAAAAATCTCAAATATATAGCTCCATATTAAAATTATTATATTTTGCAACCCTATACCGCCTCTTTTTACACCCCAAAAAAATATGTTAACATTTTTAGCCAAAAATTCCTTTTTCTCCCATCGAATTTTTTTTCTTGAACTTTTGGAATTTCTAAGCCACATATTCATTGAATAATGAACCTTCAAACACTTTACATTAACATTGATAAAAAAAACTTCATTATGAAAATGAACTCAAAAAAATTATGCTAAATTTTTTTTTTTTGCATATTGGCTAAAACAAACAATGCTTTATAGATGAAGGACTTTACTATCAAGTTTTTGAAATTACACTTATCAATTAAGTTATGTATATTAGTTCAACGTATTTTTTAAAATTCAGGGTGTTTTGGGTTACTTTACACACATCATAATTAATTTGGGTTACAATACTTTAGTTCAATGTTCAATCAACTTTCTTTGGCTTGTATTAGAAAGGAAAAAATAGAAGTCAAAGCAATTACAAAAAAAAAAAAACTATTTTTTTGGGGGGAGGTATCTAATATTATTATAAACCTCAGGGGAGGTATATAAAGGGGTAAAAATGGAAATTCACACTTTCCGTTAACAGAAGTTAGCCGAAAAGACTGACAGGGGAGGTAAGTGCAATTTCAGAAACGTGAGGGGAGGTGTCTGTAATTGTCAGAAACCTCAGGGGAGGTAAGTGAAATTTGCCCTAAAAAAAATACTAGTTTGAACCCTTTTCCAACAACAAAAAAGCAAAACTAGAGTAAAAAACGAATTTCGAAAATTCTAAGTGAATCGTTTGATTCACCTATTCGATTCACCGAGTCCCCAATTCGGATCACAAATTCACTTACGATTCACAGCTGTTTCCGATTCAGGCAGCCTATTCTTATTGATATTACCCACCGAATCGTATGATACGAATCGTGAATCGTACAATTCTAACAACCATGAAAACCAGGGTATTGAACAGAGAAACTTGTACCATGATTTAGTTATATACATCCACATTTCTCACATATGAAGAAGCTAGTATACCGTAAGCATATACACAACCAACGGAACTTCCTATACCATGTAGTTAATCTCACTAAGAAAAATTCTACAAACTCAATGTATATAACTTTATAAGTGACAACGGCCAACTCACAACTTAATGCAGTACATAACCCTCGTACTCTTTTCATCTAATGACGCAAAAGCAATAAAGAAATGAGAAGTTAACAATGATATGGTGCCAACTGGATGTAATAGCAAAGTCCCACTGATGGTATAATTTCGAATTTTTCTCTTACTGGCAATGCGACCGGACTAGATATAAGAAAAACAAAGAAACAAGCAATCATGCATGCACAGATTTTACAATCGGCTCGCGTTCAAAGATTCATCCTGGTGATCACACATAGTGTCATCGAAGGAATTGTTGAGTTTACAATTTATTATGGCAATCAGATTCTTAAGACGGGTTTTGATAGGAATGTTTCCAACAGTTAAGAGCATCTCCAAGGTAAGAAGCAAAATTTTATATCAAATACATACTTTGGTGACCCATGTGGCAAGTTAAAGAGTTATGCACTTCAAGGGACTCTTAGAATTTAATTTTTTATCACTTTTTTTTTTTACTCTAAAGGACTCACTTTGCTTAAGAAATCGACAATTCATCAATAATAAGCATTATAAATCTGGTGAGATGGCGATTTGAAGAGTGCATTCTCTGTTCCATGTTGAAGAGAAAGGGAGCTACACCAAAATAATATGGCAAGTTTGCTAACTCCCTTGGAGAGAGTTTTGCTTATGTGGCTCTTCAGATGTATTTTGGTTTTGGTTTTGCTACCACCCTTGGAGATGCTCCTAAGTAATTAACAGAAAAAGAAAAAAGGTAAAAAGCCAAAAGGAGGAGGGTAAATATAACTAGTGAATGCTGCTTAACATGTTGGACTGTTCATTTGCTAAACCTAACCCAAACCTAATCAGTTTACAAAGCAGGGACCACAAAATGCAGAAGCAGGTATGCCGATGCACAAGAGAGGGAGAGAGCAGCAAAAGGAACATATCCAGCTAAATTGAGAGGGGATATCTAAGTAATGGGGCTTCCCCCAACTGGTGCAGCAATCCAATGAGATGCTGTAACTTAGAAAAGTAGGAAACATTTAACAAGCATGCAATGGAGACCGTAAATATTCTACTTCATCAAAATGAAGTAGGAGAGGTTAAAGGCAATCCAATGCCCTTACAGCAAATCTCAGAAGAAGACATGATTTTCCAACTCCAGAATCTCCAATCAGCAAGAGTTTGAACAAGTAGTCACTGCAAAAGACAATGTATAACAATACTCAGCTGAAAAATTCAAAATATTTGGCAAGGAAAATACAACTTCTACCTTCCAAGGAATAAAATAAAATTGCTGCCTATTTAAGAGTATATCAAACATCAACCTATTCTTCCCCATGAACACCTTTGTCGTTGGAATCATATCTTGTAGGTAAAATCTAGTCGTGACACTTAACTCAAAAATACAACAAAGCCCGATAAACCTGTCAAATGCTGCTAGTGAACTACCCCGTAACAATTTTTTCTTTTATAACGAAAGTCAAACACCACTCCATTCACAATCATTTTTTATTGTTTTGATAACTCAGGTGTCCGGGCAAGCATATGCGCACCTCAACTAATTCAGAGGATCAATCCCACGATTCCCACTGTCCACTAGGTGGGGGGGGGGGCAACTCCCTTTACCATCATTTACTTAAACCACCAGTTGATTTCCTTCTTTAATCCTGTTCCTTTTGTTGGGCATGGCATTATATTGGGTAGCCATTAGTTAAACATGCATCAAAAGCAGTTCACCACAAAAATTGCAGCTTTACTGGCATTTCTCTCCTCTCATAACATGGCGGTACACACAGAAGAACGCCATCATAGCAACACTTCATCACGATCCTCCACAAATTCCACAAACCCCATTTTGGCAGAATGATGATTCATGATTTACAACACTTAAAAATCCTCTCTTGCAATAGACAAATACAGTTTCTTCTTTTCCCAAATATCCAGGGAGAGGATAACTCGCAGTGAACAAGAATAACAATACATTTAGCAGTGTTTTAAAACAAAGAAATAATCGGCGATTAATCGCTGGCTGGGTATTACTAATTAATATGCACCGATTAATCACCGATTCGCTCGAAAGATTCGCTCGAAAGTGGCCGGAAGCCCGACTAGGGCGTAGCGACTTTTAGAACATTGACATTTAGTCATTGATGATTTCAACTACCAACATCACGTAAAACCCATTTAATCACTTCCCTTAGCTCTTTACTCACTAGTCACTACCTTTCTTCTAAATTCCGGGTACAGTTTTATGACAGGTGAAAACTATTCCGCATATTCCAACTGGGAAAAAAGATTTAACCTCAAGACGAAATCAAATATACAATCAATATGAACAACGTCATAAAAGTCTATGTAAAACCAATCAGGTCAACAACTCAGATATTCACAGCATAAAACGCATATACGATCAACTAGAGCAAAAAAAAACCCAGATCTAATATAATCTGAACCTGAACTAGCCCTAAACTAACCGAGAGGAACAAAAGAAAAATCGACCGATTGAGTGCAAGAATTTTTCGAACAAAAAGGCATCGATCGGATACTCACTATTCGGGATTCATGACTGGTTTGATGGGGAAGGATTGTAGTCTGGGTATCCGGAATTCGGACGGATAATCTTGATCGACACCGACTAACCGGGGATAGCCGAGCAGAGAAAGGGTGGGATTATTCGGATTCCTTGAAGCAATAGATCGATCGCGATCTATTCGGCACGTTATAATGTGCACACGTTGGGTGAGCATTCCAATAGAACCAAAAAAATAATGTTAAAAATAATTTTTTTTTCTGATAAAAAAAATGTTAATTGAAGATGTGTGGCCTCTGATATGTTTATAATTCTGTAATAAAAAAAAATCACCAATCAAAATGGTAAAAGTGATTTTTGTATTTTTAGAGTAAATGATGATACGAACATAACTTTAAAACGCATCTCAAACTGTAGCTGCATTCAAGGCCGTTGGATGTGTATGAGTTCCCCATACATCTAATGCGATTGCGGGCACAGTTGTGACTGGAATTGTGGCCGAAGGATGTGTTACTAGATTTCCACTTTTTTTATATTGCCAATGGAGAAAAGGTGGATATTAGCCCCGTTTGCTAACACTTATAATTTAACTTATTTCAGCTTATTTGCTTTAAAAAAACTAATAAAGAGTTTTTTTTTTTTTTTGAACGGCAATGAAAAGTATTTGTTATCAGTTACGAATATTCATTTATTTAGCTTTTCTGGATTATTTCAACCAAAAAAGCTAGATTATTTTAAACTCCAATTTGAAGGGTTTTTTTATTTTATTTTATTGTTAGAACATAAATGAAAAAAGAATCATAAAGTGCTATTTGATATCTTATTCAAGCAAACAACCAAACAGGTTATACTACGCAAGCTCTGAAGCTGCTGGATTTTCAGTGTCACTATGAAGCTATTGGATTTTCAGTGTCTCTATGAAGCCCTTCCCCTCAGCAAGATCATTTTTCGCGAGGAAATTCAGAAAATCTCTGAAGCTGCTCTCTTTATGTCCCTTCGGGTGCTCTTCATCCACAAGCTCTTCAGCAGTCTCCATTTTCTCATCCATGCCCAAGCTATGGAGACTGGCAATAGAAATTCTAGTCCTCTCTTTATGAAGGGTAGCCCTATGTACCACACTTTTGTACCTCCCATTGCTTAGCACCTCAACATGGTCACCCACATGGACTTGTAGGGTACCCTTAAGCTCTGGGACTGCCCTCCATTTTCCATCCTTGGTGTCCAAGATTTCAAGGCCGGTTGTGCTCTGAAGGAGGATTGTTAAGCAACTGTAGTCCGAGTGAGACGGAAGTCCTAGTGCAAGGCCCGGTTGGGGGCACGGCGGGTAGCAGTTGACGGCCATGACCTGCATTCCTTCCTCCATTTTGTTGCTGAGGTATTTGGCACCGATTCCAAGGCTCTCTGTTATGGCTCCGGTAATTTCCAAGGCTAATTTCCTCACTTCCGCAGCATATCTTCCCATTTGTTCCCTGGCAATCGTAACATTACAAATAGTTGTGTTAAAGATCTACGATTACCATACGAGGCCGCTAAGTCAGTTTGTTTTGATATCATTTGGAAGGCAAGGAAGGAAAAAGACACACACTTTCTTAATAAATGATCAATCGTTACAAAAAAATTCATAAACACATACTGTCGTTTTCCAAAAACTGTTTTCAGGAACTTTATGAAAATAAAAGAATTTTCGGGTAAAGTATTTCAATCGTAAACATACAGCAGAAGAGTGTTGGCCGTGACTTAACCAAAAAATGACTGGAACCGAAATATGTACCTATAAGCTGGTGGGTTCTCAGGCCATGACATAACCCAGTCTTCCAAGGGATACGCGTAATGTTTCAGAAATACTCGCCAATACTGAATCTTATCGACTCCATCCTTCAAGCTTGTCCCGTACCTAACCGGTTTATGCACATCATTCGACATGAACTTTGACTTCTCCTCTGTGGGCAAGCGGAAAAAATCGAAGGCCGAAGAAAGGAGCTCCATCCAGCACAAATTGATCAATTCCATGATTTGTAATCTGTAAGTCAAAAGCAAAAGCTACTAAAACTGTTACCTCCACTTGATGCCATCACTCTATTTTGGATCAAAAAAGAAAGAAAGAACAATATAGAAGCGGAAAGGGTTTGCTCATACTTATCTGGCACTTACTTGAAAAAATCCATAGCGGCGACAAGCATTTCCTATGTCATTAACGGTTACAGACCGCCGCGAGGAGCTATCTCGAAACCCAACTAAGTCAATAACCGGTACGTCTGCGGTTTCCGGATTCAAACTAGGCCTATGGGAGGTCGGAATCACATAGCATTCCGGGACGTGCGTCGACAACCCCGTCTCTTGTGCGGTTTCTCCCATTGGAAAGGAGCTCGAGCACTCATCACCCTCCATGTGAAAAACCAAAACCAAAACCAAAATCCAAAACCAAAAACGATGTTAAAGTTTCAAAGTAGGCAGTTTTGGGTACTTATATAAAGAAGCTGCGGAGTGCGGCCGGAATGGTGTTAGCTAGTGGTCAGAAGTTTCATGGGTATGATTCGTATGAAGACCATAGTAATTTTGGGCATGCGAAGCTTTGAAAATGAAATTGTCGGATTTGGCTCTGTTCCCGCGGCCCTATCAAAAGGAACTGATAATGCAACAAATGCGTCACTTGTGGGCTGAAGCGAGGCCAATTCGAAACTGCACATAATATATGCAGTGGACCCAATGGCGGAGTCAGGATTTTAACTCCGGAGAGTCTGGCTTAGAGTCTTAGACGCTTAGTGAACATATAATTTTTATCGGAACGTATACCTATTATATCATAAGGGTTTTTGCTTTTCAATTTCTTACATTTGTACATTAAAATGATTCTTTAAGTTACATCAACTATCATTTGCTTATTTTTTTATTTATGAAAGAAATTGATAAATGAGAAGGTAAAATAACTGATTTTTTTATCAAATCGAACCAAAATTATTAAGATCATTAGAGTTATACACGAATAATTTTCAACTATCATAGTATACCAAAATTATTATTATTATTATGAAAGAAATTGAGAATATAAAATAACTGATTTTTTATCAAATTAAATCAAAATTATTGAGATTATAAGTAGTTATACATGAATAATTTTCAATAATATTCAAAATCAGGTATATGAAAAATAAAAATTTTAAAACTCAAACGCTCGAAGAGATAGGACCAAGAGGCAGGCCCTCCCAACCTTAACATAGCTCCGCCCCTAAACCTGACAAGAAAAGTAGCAACTTTTCGGGACTTGCAAGTTGCAACCAAAAACCGGAGTCTTCCTTCGAAGGCTTGCAGTGGTTTCACCATCCACTGCCACTTGTGGTGTATGACGAAATCATCTCATACTATAAGTGGCCACTTGTTCACCCAGCATGCCCAATGGTATGAATGTAATGTCTTTAATCTTTATCATTCCCAAAAGGGGATTGCGTGACCCAGTCACCCGGCCAAGGGATTGCCACTACTCAGTCTGAGCCAGCCTAGCGGCACATCTAGGATTTCAGTTCAGTGTTGACAAAATCGTGAATGAAATTTTTGCAATGCAAAATCTTATTTTAAACACAGATTTTTACTTAATTAAAAATAAATTGAGCTTGATTTGTTTTGTTTTGTTTTGTTTTGTTGTCATATACTATCTATTTTAAGTAGATTTTCACTTAGTACATTGACTATACACGAATGACCCAGTGCAGCAATAACGAAGGAAAATTAAATTATATTTGTAGAATACAAAATTTTAGTGTAATTTTTTTGAATCCCTCAAACTAGTAAAGCTGCCCATGCTTACGTTATATGATTGGAGCAAAGATTTAGATGTATTCGTTGTAAAAATATGGGAAATAAGATAGTATTTGTTATTCACGTGAAAGAATAATAGTACTTCCCCTTTTACTTTTGTTTTCTTGCACCGCTTTAAGTTGAGTTCTCAAATAGTCAAATTTATTTAGGCTGAGCTTGTTTTGTTTTGTTGAGCTATAACATTTCGTGTAGTGTAGCCACCCCTTGGTCTGGGCAATACCTAGTGGGTCCAAATGACAAGTTTATCCACATTGCTAACAAAGAGTGTAGGAAGTGGATCTTCTCCAATACAAGTTTTGAACCAGAGCAGATAGTCAAAATCTGGACCGTCCAATATTGCAATAAGTGATTCTGAATTTGCTCAGAGACTATTTGCATCACGAGGAGTTTGTGAGCAGATTTGAACCATAGATTTTTCCAATTTGCGATCCATATTAGAACTGTTTCCTCCAATCCTAAACTTGGACTGAAAAAGATTTGATCCCAAAAGTGTATTTGATGAGTATATATTCACTTTGTTTGGTTTAGATTTTAGAAAGTTATTTTTGAGAGTTGGAGTGGTAATAAGTGAAAGAGATAGAAAAAAAGATTTATTGAAAACTGTGCCGAGAGTTAAAAGTTACTCTCCAAAATGTCAATCTAAGCAAGGTGAACTACTTGATAAGAGCATCCTCATTATAATAAGTAAATGTGTGTAGATAAACAAATTTAACAACAATGCTTAAAAAACACCCTATATTATAATAAGCAAAGTTATAAATATTTTAGCAAATAATCAAATTCCACACATTTCATGATTAAACTTAACAACTTTTACCAATAACCAAAACTCAACAACCAAACTCAAAAACACCCTACATTGGAAATCGTCTTATCGAGACGAATAATTTGGTGTGGTTGGATGTGTGATTGGAATTCATTTGCGATTGGACAAATGTGCATTGTGTATTATGAGGTTTTTTTGTTAGGTGTGCAAAAATAACTAATATAGAGGTAGATGTTATTAAATTTAAGTATGGACTAAATGGATAATCAAATACTGACGTGACACATTTTGATTATATTGGTTTTGATTATTACCATTACAGATGCTCTAAGAACTACAAAATAACAAGATATAGTTCTTTCTCCCCTCTTGGGCTCTGCTGTGCCATGAGGCACAGTACCCCCTACCCACACCCCAAACGGTACCGTTTTAGGAGGAAAAAAAATCCAAGGCTTCCTATTTGTAATCTAATGGAGCAGAAACGTAATTATAAAGAGCCTTAGAGATAAAATTTAATTATGTCTCTTTAGAATAATATGATTAGAATAATAAGATCTTCATACTAGTTCAAACGGATTGAAAATTGGAACAGTCATGTATTTTTAATATATAAATAGTCTAAAAAAATTAAGTGCTTCAATTTTAATCCGTTTGAACAAGTGCAAGTATCTTATTATTCTAAACATATTGTTCTAAATGATCATAATTAACTTTTGTATCTAGAACTCTCATAATTAAGTATTTGCTCTTTATTTAGGATCCTATAAAACAGAAATATGATTATTAGAGCCTTAAAAACAAAAGTTAATTATGTCTTTTCAAAATAATATGTTCAGAATAATAAGATTTTTACACTTGTTCAAACAGATTAAAAATTAGAGTACTTAATTTTTTAGACTGTTTATGTATTTTTTACTGTTTATATATTAAAAATACAGTTAAAAAATTAACTGCTCTAATTTTCAATCCGTTTGAATTAGTGTGAAGATTTTATTATTCTGATCATATTATTCTAAAGAGACATAATTAAATTTTATCTCTAAGGCTCTTATAATCACGTTTCTGCTCCATATGATTGCAAATAGGAAGCCTTTTGATTTTTTTCCTCCAAAACGGTACCGTTTGGGGTGTGGGTAGTGGGTACTGTGCCTCATGGCACAGCAGAGCCCCTGGGTTCCCTACAAGATGCCAGACTTTGCAATAATGTAATTGATACTCCATCCGTCCGTGTTTGTTAGTTCCTTTTGAGAATCTGTGTCATTTTCAATTGTTCATATCTTTTAATATGTGATAAACACCCAATAATGCATATTCTTGATACTTAAGTCCATAGTTTTATTGTACTTATGTTTATCGAAAAATCTATGAGTACCGACTATTGGGGGAGGGAAAACGTACGACGGCCGCCGGCGGGCCGTCTCCGGCCACCGGACGGCCGATCCGAGCCGTTCAAAAATTCTAAAAAATAACACGAAAAAAGGGTGCTTTGATCAAGCACCCTACACACCTCGGATGCCATTGATTCCCGCGATGGCCCCATCGGTTTTTTTTTAAAAATTTTTGAACGGCTCGGATCGGCCGTCCGGTGGCCGGAGACGGCCCCCCGGCGGCCGTCGGTACGTTTTCCCTCCCCATGGTCGGTACATATAGCAACACTCTATGTTTATAAAGTTAGTGTTTTCTTTTATATTGCGCGTAAGTATGTTGATTTGGTTTTGTAGGTAAATTGACAAATAAAGCGCAGTTTTAAAACTTGGAGCAATCGTGGAGGTTTACAAGAGCTAGAGCGTTGAAGAATTAAGTCGCCAAGAGCCGTCGAGTGGCCAAGACCATTGGAAATCAAGACGTAGGCCGAAAGCTGAAGAACCAGAGATTTCAAAGGCAGTATCTGTCACGCCCTCGATTTTCAACATAATTAAGTAATACATTTCAATCAAAAAGAGAAACCTCGCATATCGTATACGTTATCCAAAGGAGTTTCCCACCCGTTTAATTTATAAACAAGCCCTTAAGTTTAGATAATTACAACTTTAGTCAAAAGAAAATTCAGTAATAATTAGTTACAAAATTATCTTTAACAAAATGAGATCTTCACAAAGATGACGAAATAACCAGTGATGTCAGCTTTCCAAAAATCTTTTACTGTCAAGCACACAATGCATGCAATCTATTGCCCGGCATCAGAACCTGAAAAGAAAGATTTGGTTGAGCTACACTAGCCCAGTAGAGAATTCTAAGCTCACGCTATATGTAATTTGAATGAATCATACACCGAGAATGAATGAGTATGGATAGACGCGCCTATAGTACAAGTGACTACCAACAAGTTGCAATTTATCGCCTAAAAGCCCTAGACTTCACATCAATGTCATTAGCCATTTACTTCTTTAACTAGTTATATTATTAAACTCACGTCATTCCACATTTGTCTATAATCAGATCAAAACATCTTATTATTCTTCGTACGGTAGTACAATCTTTCTCGTGTCCACATTGATCTTCATTAAATCCCTTAATTGCAAAACCTTTCTTTTTCTTTAATCAGGTATTTCCCATCAATAATCACTAGGGTCATCTCGGGTCTAGTTCCCTCGAGCGCAGGGTCACCCCGAGTCTTTTCCCTTAATAATAATAATCAGGTGGGGTCACATTGGGTCTAGTTCCCTCGAGCGCAGGGTCACCCCAAGTCTTTTCCTCCAATAATATGAATCAGTTGGGTCACCTCGGGTCTAGTTCTCTCGAGCGCAGGGTCACCCCGAGTCTTTTCGCTCAATAACGACCACTTGGGTCACCTTTCACACTTTTCACAATCGATATCATTTCATAATCATTTTCATCATCCCTTTGACAGTTATACCACTGCTTTTAATTAATCATTATGTGACTCCACAAATATACATGTTCATGCCTTTTCACTAGTGTACCCATTTGCATCTGACATAGCGTATCAAGCCCGTACGTATAGTCCTACCAATCCACCACGTTGATTACATCTCAAACCGTTCCTTACTGTCATCTATATCAAGACTCTGACTAATTAATTAATACACGCCTTTTCCTTTAAGAACACCGCAATCCCACACGTCCTCACCGTACCTCTAAGTACATTTCCCGTAACTTCACAAGTCACATATTAACCCGCGACTAGACTTTACGATGCCCGATTATCTAGTTTCTATACTCGGAGTCCGTAAAAGCATGTACTAAAGGGATCTAAGAATTTTACGAGTCGAGAGAGAGAACGGATTGCAATACTACTCGTCGAATCCCTAGACATGTTCACTCTAGTCCATTGGATGCCACTTTAAGTGAGAAACGAGTAATAATCGCCAAAACACTTGGAAGGATGCGTAAAAACTCATTAGAGTCAATGAAAAGTTTCGACATGCGAGTTGAAGGATATAGGAAAGCAGCTGAAAGATACTGCAGCAGCTCAAGAAAACAGCTGAAACTCCTAATCTCCTACCGGTAGGCAGGCAAGTCCTATCGGTAGAACTTGAAGAAAGAAAGGCCAACATTCCGGTAGAACCTAGACCTACCGGTAGGTGAACAAGTCCTACCGGTAGAAACTCCAATTCACGCAACCTACCGGTAGGCAAGTAAGTCCTACCGGTAGAACTTGAAAACAGAAAGGCTAACATTCAAATTCGTGCTTGACCTACCGGTAAGTAAGGAATTCCTACCGGTAGAAGAAAGGTACGTTGAGAGCAGCTTTTGAGCTGCTGCTATACGTTTGAGCTGATTGACGAAATTTCTCAATCGTTCTACCGTAGGGAAAAAGCTCCTACCGGTAGAGAATCGATTTTCTGGTAAAGTAACAACGTTCTACCAGTAGAAAGGACGGGCCTACCGGTAGAAATCCAGGAAGAACAGACAATTCTAACAGCAATTACGAATTTTCAAACCAAACTTAAACATGACATTACAAGCACGATTCATGTACCAAATCACTCATAAAACATATAAAGGGAGGTAAAATTCCCTACCTCAAGTCGAGAAGCGAAACCCACGCAAGTTGAGCAAGCCCTAGCTCTCCAAACTTCAAAATAAACTGAATACTCCTCCTCCGAGCAAGACCCACGAGATTCAAGGTTGGAGTCGCGTATAGAAGCCAAAATGAAGGTGGGTTTGTATGGGTTTTGCACCAATTTGGTGGGCTTTGATGGAGAGGTCGGGAGAGAGAGATGAGAGCCGGAGAGAGAGACGAGAGAATTAGAGAGAGAGACAGCCGAGAGAAAAAATGAAAAGGGAAAGTGTTCCCTGGAAATAATAGAGGTGGGGGAAATAATCCCATGCCCTCACACCACACACTCACACATGCACCTCTCATTTATTTACCTTTATATCCTTCCACAAATACGTCATTCCATATATCCATACCGTTCATCTCGACAAGCCGTACAATTATATAAATAAATAAAATAAAATAAAATAAAATAAAATAAAATAAAATAGGCCTAAAATACAGGTCCTTACAGTATCGATACAAGCTTTTGCTGTATCGATACCCGTTTGCAAGATAGATTCCAGTTGGGCCGTTGCCATTGGGTATCGATACAGTCTTTTGTTGTATCGATACCAAGTTGCTACGGCAGCCCAGTGGAATTAGCTCAAAGCTTCTTGGTATCGATACTCCACTTCTTTGTATCGATACCGAGGCCTTTGTAACAGATTTCAAGTACGTTTTCAAGATATTTTGTGAGAGAAAAAGGGAGCCTATATAAATACCCCATATCTCACAATCATTAGTACGTTTTTTAAGATCTAGCCTAGATTTCATTTCTTGTTGCCCATTCTTGCTTGTTCTTCATTTGTTCTTAGTTAATTTTGCACTTTTCTACCTTAGATAATCTTAGTTTGTTATTTTCGTCTTCATTAAAGTTGTAGCTGCACACTTGATCTATATAAATCTTTAGTTTAATTTGAATTCTGTTGGTTAAATATGTTTTCCATAATTAGCTTTGTTGATTCAATTTCTAGCATGAGTAAGTAGTTAATTAGGTTTGGTCATGGGGTGATTAGCACTCCATAACTTGGATTGATCATGATTTTCTCACAATAAATCTTAATGTTTAGTTCGAAAATCAAGGTAGTTTGTGTTTGTCTATCAAAACTTAGCGTTCTTAACCTCTTTGATCTTGTATAGGTAAGAGCGAGCTTACTTGCCACGCATGATGCTTGGAGCTATGTCATCCCTTAACGTTTACTAGATGAATACTAGAACTCGCTTGGTGTTTCGACTCCTTTTCTAGTAAAACGGTCTTAATGTTAAATCTTCTGGTTTGAGAGATCATTGACGCGTATCTCAAACCGAGTAAATCAAGAGAAAAACTGGTTGATCAGAGTTATGGGTGTTGAGATCCCCTAGACCTAGCTGCTTAGTCTAAATAGTTTTAAAACTCAATTTTATTGCACTTTTTCTCCGTTTCAAATTGAACCTAAAGTTGGCCGTCTCAAGGCCGCGAATCTTACTTCTACAAATCCAATTAAGCCGTGATGATATTCCCTTAGGTATGATACCCGATCTTCTGGATTATTATGCTTCTTTCAATGTAGTAGCCCTACACTTAGGGTGTTTTTATTCATATCGAGTAGACGACGAAACAATATGGACTCCAAAAAATATGCAATATGGATCTTGTTTGATAGATCTTAATTAGTTTTATTATTCCGTGTTCTCAAAATTGTAAAAAACATTATAAATTGAAAGATAAAATAATTTAAAAATTGCATGAATTTTCGTAATGGACCAACAAAGGTAGATGGAGGGAGTACTTTTTTTTAATCATTAAAAACGCCTTAAGGGCATCTCTAGTAGGTGATGTTAACCTATTATTAAGGTCAGATTTTACTAACAAAAATCAGGTAGCTAACTTTTGCTTTATTTTTTGCTTCTTGTGGTCGTGCTATGGGCTTGCTAACTTTAATAAAAGTTAACTGCATCATTAACTGTAACAACACAGCTAGCAATACAAAGAGAAGAGAGAGAGAGAGAGAGAAGAGGAGAGAGAGAGAGAGGGCTGGCATGACAGAGGAGAGAGAGAGAGAGAGAGAGAGAGAAAAGGGACGGATGAGGAGAGAGAGGGGAGGGGGGAAGGGATGGGTCCACATGAATACACACACACACATCTCTTAACTTACACTACCTTACAACTTTAACTACACCATTATAACACACATTCACTTTTTAAATTTATATACACTCTTAACAAACAATAAATGGAACAACCCACTTTATACATTTTATGTCATATAACACATAATTTTTAACCAAACCACTAAAGATGCTCTAATAGGTTACACAACCACATCAGCTTAGATAACAGAGACAAGAGAAAAAGGGGGCAAAGCCACCCAATTACAAAGAAGAGAGCCCTCAAAAGCTAAAGAAGCTATCGAGTGAGCTAAACTAGTGGTTGTACATACGTTGAATCCATCTCAGAGTGACCTTGCTAGCTGCCATTAACTCTCAGATGTCCCGAACTAAGGGGGCCAAAAAACTTTCCAAGGAGGCACAAGCTCAGAAACACTTAAGTGGATTGCCTCCTTGTTATCAGATTCAACTTCAATTCCCAATAGACCCATTGCTGCCGCCATCGTGCAAGCTTTGCGAATAGATAGGGCAAGGCTATACATCTAATCCAAAGGAACAATATCAATAAGTTGTCGATTTTAGATTAATAACTCAACAACATAAAAATGCTTAAAAAAACCCTAAACAAGTTATTTGTTGAACAAAAGTAGAACACAATTTAACTAAACTAGAGTCGAGCACGTGCTGCCTGTAGAGCGCCTTGCCCTACAGGATCCCTTGGTCCTCAATATTGATTGTCATATTAGTTAAAATCAATGGTCAACAACTTTTGATAAAAAGTATCACACACACATGATTATGCTATCGGATTATGATTATAATCATGTGATCACAATTATAAATTTAGTCGCCAATATTATGTTGATATATATTTCTTTTGTACATCAAAATCGCTAACGTCATTAACTACCCTCATCAGTCGCTGCCATCACATTTTGAAATGATTTTTTTTGCCTCATAGTCTATTATGTTTTGCACTATTTCTATTGAGAATCACTTTAAATCTTCTCTTATGGATCCGCCTCGCTTGCTTCTACCATATTTGTCATATTCCTTCTTTAATTGTATCCAATACTATCAATTGGTTGGCACAAGCTGTTCCATAAATAATATTTATTACCGCCATCATCTCGGCTATCATTTTTTTTGGGGGAACACTAGGTTTTTAATTGTAGTATAGATTAGAAGAAAACAACATTAACTAACTGAAGGAATGAGACTGAGTCCCCCTATAAGCAGGGGGTAAAGGGGTTTGTTTAGAGCTCTGAGTTACTCAGGTAGCCGTCTTTCCGGGTGTAACTATTGTACGGGTGTGAGTCGGGGGAGTTGAGCATCACACGAATCTGGGCATGAGGAATCAATGAGAATAAGGGATGACCTTATCTTATAGGAGGAAGTGGTACTGTTACGGGAGTGAGTGAAGCGATGCAGTTGCGATATGTCTTTGCGAGGTAAACTCATTATATGACTATCTTTTAAGTACAGAGAATCTTTGTTTAAAGTCTATGATAACATAACATACTTGAGTTTAATGATTTTGTGTCATTTATCTTTCAATAGTTGCTAATAAAATTTCTTGGAGCCTATTTTTTGTAATATAAAAGTGGCTGTTGAATATTAGTGTAGACACTACAATCCGGACCTCGAAGAGCCTTTAAACATCCCGATGATGAAATAAAGGAAACGATACCTTTGCGAGTTTGGATAAAGAACTCATTCAGCCTAAAATCTCAAAGCCCAAACCAAAAGCCCTGGACTGTACTTAAAATACCGCTTGGAATAGTTCTACACCGCACGGCATAATAGAATTCATTATGCCGCACGAGGTCATGAGGTAAACCGCACGGCATTTTGGATAAAGTTTTGACTGGCTTAGCTAGTTGTCGGCCATGCCTACTTGAGCTGCAACTACAAGTTGGCTAAGCTGAAAAGGCACTTCTGGCCCGCCCAGAAAATATCTCCACCATTTGAATTCAAAATCCTTGGCTCTTGCTTATAAATACACCCCTCCACTCAAGGGAAAAGGGCCTTGAACTCTCTTTCTCTCTCATCATGCTTTCATACCCACTCTTCACTTCCAAGTCTTGAGAAGGTTTGCTCTAAAAATATTATTTGGGTTTCTCTTTTCTCAAAGTCCCCATTTTTCTCTTCATCATTAAAAGAGTGTCATTTTATTCACTTTAAGATCCCAACAACTCAATACACCCATTTATTACACACATCCATAACCCCCTCCTCTTTCAACCGACCCCACCAACGCTCATCCACCATCATCCGTCATTGTCCAAGCGCAAGATCAAAGGTAAAAACCAAGTCTCCTTGGGTTAGGCTCAATTCTGACCCTGAGGGAACTTCTTCTGCTGTCAGACTTAACCCTCGTTTGGTAAAGTTTTGGCTCAAAAATTATTTTTTAGAAAACAAAGCAACTATTGACCTGAAGGCACCACGCCGTGCAGCGTTTTAATGCGTCGCACGGCGTAATGTGTTCAAACGTACGACGTTTCATCAGCCACTATTTTCTTGTTTAAACTGTCTGCATCCAAGGCATCTTTCATAAGGCTTGTTTCTGTTAAGAAGAGACTAGTTGTCAACATTCTCAGAATGAGGCCATATCTACAAACCATGTTCCATTTATAAACAAAGCTTTCTCGATCATTTCAAGCGATTAACCGCACTAAGAATTGTTTTATGTCCATGGCTTGATGAAATGGTACTGTTCTAAGGTGATCCAATGACTAAGCATCTTTCAGATGCCTATCAAAAGTGGTGAAAGTTATACTCTGAGAGCTAATGACGATCTGATAACAGAACAGAAACCCCGCACGGCGTACTGTAAAGCCGTGCGTGACATTACATTATGCCGTGAAGGGGATCACAGTGACTCAGGCAGTTTATTTAGAAGCTTCTTTTTTCTTTTATGCACTATATCATTTTTATCATTTCTGTACAGACTGCACCACACGTATGTCAATGTGATATTTTTCCATATCACTTTCCCTCTTACTTGTTTATTAAAAGAGCTTTATTTTTCAAAAAGATACATGAAGAGTTTTCTTTTTGAAAATGTTTAGTAGAGACCGGTTTCACCGAGTGAGTGGAGTGTTTTTCGACAAAACCTTCCCTATTCGTAATGTGGCTCCCAGACCCAAAGTCTTGACGTTTTCGCTAGACTAAAAGCCTTTCTCAAAACAAGTTATCGGTTTCTCGAATCATCCATCTCAAAAATCCGGGTGACAACTCTCTTGGGCGCGCACCGATCGGGGAGCCCACAATTAGTATCTTAAAGGGCGGAACCCACAAGTAGCTGCTTATTAAATGTCGTGGGTCCAATTTCTAAAATTTTAAGTTTCATATTTATTATTGTGGGTCCCTCAAAATAATAAGTACAAATTTCCTACTTCTAAAACGTCGGGAGTCCCACTTTAAAATTTTAAGTCTATTATTGAACCCAATTCTATGAAAAATGGTGTAAAAGAGGAATGGATCTTTTGATTCCTGACAGTCCAATAAAGCATGATTCAATGCACTATAGACTGATCCTACTCACAGAAGTTGAACAATAGCTTCATTACCCTTTTGGCCTAGTTTGATTCGCGGATTAACTGTCTGAGATAGAACTAAATGTACTTAATTCTGAGTTATCCCACGTTTGATTTCCGAAATGACTGTCGGGATTATTAATCCCAGGATTAATTTTATCCCTATATGGGGGTACTAAATAATCCTCGAGGGGGAGGTGGGATTACGTAGAATTAACAAATGAGGAATTGTTTTCAAAAATATTTCGATGATATTGAGATTGATTTCAAAAAGTATTTTCAGAATTATTTTCTTTATTTTTAATTTCAGAAAATGTTTTTAAATTTTTTTTAAAAAAAATATTAATTTCAGAAATTGTTTTGAAAAATATTTTCAAAACTTTCTTATTTTTCAAAACTTTCATGTTTTTCAAGAATGTTTTCAGAAATTATTTTTGTTAAAAAAATACGAAAAATGTTTTTTAAAACTTTCTTTTCTTAAAAAATGTTTTCAAAAAACCTTTTTCTTCAAAAAAAAGTTTCAAAAACTAGTTTTTTTTTTCTTTTCAGAAAATTGATTTTCAACTTTTTAAAGAAATTTTTTTTTCAAAAATTAGTTCAAAAAAGAAAAAACTTTTCCCAAATTGTTTTGAAATAAAAATGTTTCACAAAAAAATTTGTTTTAAAATGTTTCTTTTTCAAAAATTTATTTTTTTGAAAAATGTTTTTGAAATTTTTTAAAGAAAAAATCCTATTCGTTATCCCATATTTAATCTCACATGAATCAAACATGGGATTGGGTGAAATTAGGGATGAAATTAATCCAGGACAAATAATCCAGGGACTATTAATCCCAGTACTGTTAATCCCATCATTTTCAGTCCGCGAATCAAAGGAGGCCTTTGAGACAAGATCGTTTTGGTAATTTAGGATGGATCCAATTATGGAGGAAACAATTTGTTAGTAAAAAGGAGAATAATCCAACCACCTATATTAAAGGGCGCTGCTATTTGCAGCCTTCTATTTACTCCCATAGCCCGTTAAAAATTTTCAATTATACTCGACAGTTAGTTACCGAAATTGAGATATATTTTCAACATTCAATTACCGAAATATAATATTTTTTTCAACAGATGTTTACCGAAAATACATATTCGGCAGTTATTTACCAAAAGTTGAACATATTTTCGACATGTAGTTACCGAAATATAATCTTGTTTTCAACAACAATTTACCGAAATGTTATTTATGATTTTCAACAACCATTTACCGAAATGTAATGGGCTACGAGAGAAAATAAAGGGCTGCGAATAGCGGCGCCCTTATTAAATTAGCTCAACATTGTACTCTATTTATTTTTAGAAGGTCTGATAATCCAATAAGCCTGGTCAAAAAAAAAAAAAAAAACCCAATAAGCCTGTAGTAATCCAATTAAAAAACCTAAGCCCAACAAGATCTTACTTAAAATGGGCCGGTCCGGTCCGGACTACAAGTGGATTTCGAGAAGGGTGGATTGAATTTACTAAACTACCCTTCTATTCCGCCGACTCATCTGCCCCAAGCAGCAGCCCTTTTATACGGACTAAGGAGAGAGACATTATCGCAGCATCAGAAGAATCCGGTAAATCCGAGCGAGCGAGAGAGAGAGAGAGAGAGAGAGATGGCAGGAGCAATGGAGGAAGACAACGGTGGCGGTGAGTTCTACCTCCGGTACTACGTAGGGCACAAGGGGAAGTTCGGTCACGAGTTCCTGGAGTTCGAGTTCCGTCCAGACGGAAAGCTCCGATACGCCAACAACTCCAACTACAAGAACGACACCATGATCCGCAAGGAGGTCTTCCTCACCCCCGCCGCCATCCGCGAGTGCCGCCGCATCGTCTCCGACAGCGAGGTACAACAATGCGAAACCCTAATTTATTGCTCTCGCCTAGAAATATTGGAAACCTTATTTACTCGTTTCTGTTTCAAGAAAAATCGTGTTGGCTATTAGGTTTGTATTTGTAATCTTAGGTTAACAATATCTACAGTTTGCAAGTTTATTTGGTTGTTTCATGTTTGTGCTGTGGGGTGTTTTGTCTAGTATATGTCATTCCCCAAAAGATTGAATCATAATCGACTACCTGTTTATGTAGAGTGGCTCCCGAGTTAGCAGGAGCTCCTCTGGCAAATCATGATGGTGAATGCAATGCCA
>CM033791.1:29762228-29792757 GCA_019656835.1 Rhododendron ovatum | reverse complement strand
TGGAGCAGAAACGTAATTATAAAGAGCCTTAGAGATAAAATTTAATTATGTCTCTTTAGAATAATATGATTAGAATAATAAGATCTTCATACTAGTTCAAACGGATTGAAAATTGGAACAGTCATGTATTTTTAATATATAAATAGTCTAAAAAAATTAAGTGCTTCAATTTTAATCCGTTTGAACAAGTGCAAGTATCTTATTATTCTAAACATATTGTTCTAAATGATCATAATTAACTTTTGTATCTAAAACTCTCATAATTAAGTATTTGCTCTTTATTTAGGATCCTATAAAACAAAAATATGATTATTAGAGCCTTAAAAACAAAAGTTAATTATGTCTTTTCAAAATAATATGTTCAGAATAATAAGATTTTTATACTTGTTCAAACAGATTAAAAATTAGAGTACTTAATTTTTTAGACTGTTTATGTATTTTTTACTGTTTATATATTAAAAATACAGTTAAAAAATTAACTGCTCTAATTTTCAATCCGTTTGAATTAGTGTGAAGATTTTATTATTCTGATCATATTATTCTAAAGAGACATAATTAAATTTTATCTCTAAGGCTCTTATAATCACGTTTCTGCTCCATATGATTGCAAATAGGAAGCCTTTTGATTTTTTTCCTCCAAAACGGTACCGTTTGGGGTGTGGGTAGTGGGTACTGTGCCTCATGGCACAGCAGAGCCCCTGGGTTCCCTACAAGATGCCAGACTTTGCAATAATGTAATTGATACTCCATCCGTCCGTGTTTGTTAGTTCCTTTTGAGAATCTGTGTCATTTTCAATTGTTCATATCTTTTAATATGTGATAAACACCCAATAATGCATATTCTTGATACTTAAGTCCATAGTTTTATTGTACTTATGTTTATCGAAAAATCTATGAGTACCGACTATTGGGGGAGGGAAAACGTACCGACGGCCGCCGGCGGGCCGTCTCCGGCCACCGGACGGCCGATCCGAGCCGTTCAAAAATTCTAAAAAAATAACACGAAAAAAGGGTGCTTTGATCAAGCACCCTACACACCTCGGATGCCATTGATTCCCGCGATGGCCCCATCGGTTTTTTTTTTAAAAATTTTTGAACGGCTCGGATCGGCCGTCCGGTGGCCGGAGACGGCCCACCGGCGGCCGTCGGTACGTTTTCCCTCCCCATGGTCGGTACATATAGCAACACTCTATGTTTATAAAGTTAGTGTTTTCTTTTATATTGCGCGTAAGTATGTTGATTTGGTTTTGTAGGTAAATTGACAAATAAAGCGCAGTTTTAAAACTTGGAGCAATCGTGGAGGTTTACAAGAGCTAGAGCGTTGAAGAATTAAGTCGCCAAGAGCCGTCGAGTGGCCAAGACCATTGGAAATCAAGACGTAGGCCGAAAGCTGAAGAACCAGAGATTTCAAAGGCAGTATCTGTCACGCCCTCGATTTTCAACATAATTAAGTAATACATTTCAATCAAAAAGAGAAACCTCGCATATCGTATACGTTATCCAAAGGAGTTTCCCACCCGTTTAATTTATAAACAAGCCCTTAAGTTTAGATAATTACAACTTTAGTCAAAAGAAAATTCAGTAATAATTAGTTACAAAATTATCTTTAACAAAATGAGATCTTCACAAAGATGACGAAATAACCAGTGATGTCAGCTTTCCAAAAATCTTTTACTGTCAAGCACACAATGCATGCAATCTATTGCCCGGCATCAGAACCTGAAAAGAAAGATTTGGTTGAGCTACACTAGCCCAGTAGAGAATTCTAAGCTCACGCTATATGTAATTTGAATGAATCATACACCGAGAATGAATGAGTATGGATAGACGCGCCTATAGTACAAGTGACTACCAACAAGTTGCAATTTATCGCCTAAAAGCCCTAGACTTCACATCAATGTCATTAGCCATTTACTTCTTTAACTAGTTATATTATTAAACTCACGTCATTCCACATTTGTCTATAATCAGATCAAAACATCTTATTATTCTTCGTACGGTAGTACAATCTTTCTCGTGTCCACATTGATCTTCATTAAATCCCTTAATTGCAAAACCTTTCTTTTTCTTTAATCAGGTATTTCCCATCAATAATCACTAGGGTCATCTCGGGTCTAGTTCCCTCGAGCGCAGGGTCACCCCGAGTCTTTTCCCTTAATAATAATAATCAGGTGGGGTCACATTGGGTCTAGTTCCCTCGAGCGCAGGGTCACCCCAAGTCTTTTCCTCCAATAATATGAATCAGTTGGGTCACCTCGGGTCTAGTTCTCTCGAGCGCAGGGTCACCCCGAGTCTTTTCGCTCAATAACGACCACTTGGGTCACCTTTCACACTTTTCACAATCGATATCATTTCATAATCATTTTCATCATCCCTTTGACAGTTATACCACTGCCTTTTAATTAATCATTATGTGACTCCACAAATATACATGTTCATGCCTTTTCACTAGTGTACCCATTTGCATCTGACATAGCGTATCAAGCCCGTACGTATAGTCCTACCAATCCACCACGTTGATTACATCTCAAACCGTTCCTTACTGTCATCTATATCAAGACTCTGACTAATTAATTAATACACGCCTTTTCCTTTAAGAACACCGCAATCCCACACGTCCTCACCGTACCTCTAAGTACATTTCCCGTAACTTCACAAGTCACATATTAACCCGCGACTAGACTTTACGATGCCCGATTATCTAGTTTCTATACTCGGAGTCCGTAAAAGCATGTACTAAAGGGATCTAAGAATTTTACGAGTCGAGAGAGAGAACGGATTGCAATACTACTCGTCGAATCCCTAGACATGTTCACTCTAGTCCATTGGATGCCACTTTAAGTGAGAAACGAGTAATAATCGCCAAAACACTTGGAAGGATGCGTAAATAAACTCATTAGAGTCAATGAAAAGTTTCGACATGCGAGTTGAAGGATATAGGAAAGCAGCTGAAAGATACTGCAGCAGCTCAAGAAAACAGCTGAAACTCCTAATCTCCTACCGGTAGGCAGGCAAGTCCTATCGGTAGAACTTGAAGAAAGAAAGGCCAACATTCCGGTAGAACCTAGACCTACCGGTAGGTGAACAAGTCCTACCGGTAGAAACTCCAATTCACGCAACCTACCGGTAGGCAAGTAAGTCCTACCGGTAGAACTTGAAAACAGAAAGGCTAACATTCAAATTCGTGCTTGACCTACCGGTAAGTAAGGAATTCCTACCGGTAGAAGAAAGGTACGTTGAGCAGCTTTTGAGCTGCTGCTATACGTTTGAGCTGATTGACGAAATTTCTCAATCGTTCTACCGTAGGGAAAAAGCTCCTACCGATAGAGAATCGATTTTCTGGTAAAGTAACAACGTTCTACCAGTAGAAAGGACGGACCTACCGGTAGAAATCCAGGAAGAACAGACAATTCTAACAGCAATTACGAATTTTCAAACCAAACTTAAACATGACATTACAAGCACGATTCATGTACCAAATCACTCATAAAACATATAAAGGGAGGTAAAATTCCCTACCTCAAGTCGAGAAGCGAAACCCACGCAAGCTGAGCAAGCCCTAGCTCTCCAAACTTCGAAATAAACTGAATACTCCTCCTCCGAGCAAGACCCACGAGATTCAAGGTTGGAGTCGCGTATAGAAGCCAAAATGAAGGTGGGTTTGTATGGGTTTTGCACCAATTTGGTGGGCTTTGATGGAGAGGTCGGGAGAGAGAGATGAGAGCCGGAGAGAGAGACGAGAGAATTAGAGAGAGAGACAGCCGAGAGAAAAAATGAAAAGGGAAAGTGTTCCCTGGAAATAATAGAGGTGGGGGAAATAATCCCATGCCCTCACACCACACACTCACACATGCACCTCTCATTTATTTACCTTTATATCCTTCCACAAATACGTCATTCCATATATCCACACCGTTCATCTCGACAAGCCGTACAATTATATAAATAAATAAAATAAAATAAAATAAAATAAAATAGGCCTAAAATACAGGTCCTTACAGTATCGATACAAGCTTTTGCTGTATCGATACCCGTTTGCAAGATAGATTCCAGTTGGGCCGTTGCCATTGGGTATCGATACAGTCTTTTGTTGTATCGATACCAAGTTGCTACGGCAGCCCAGTGGAATTAGCTCAAAGCTTCTTGGTATCGATACTCCACTTCTTTGTATCGATACCGAGGCCTTTGTAACAGATTTCAAGTACGTTTTCAAGATATTTTGTGAGAGAAAAAGGGAGCCTATATAAATACCCCATATCTCACAATCATTAGTACGTTTTTTCAGATCTAGCCTAGATTTCATTTCTTGTTGCCCATTCTTGCTTGTTCTTCATTTGTTCTTAGTTAATTTTGCACTTTTCTACCTTAGATAATCTTAGTTTGTTATTTTCGTCTTCATTAAAGTTGTAGCTGCACACTTGATCTATATAAATCTTTAGTTTAATTTGAATTCTGTTGGTTAAATATGTTTTCCATAATTAGCTTTGTTGATTCAATTTCTAGCATGAGTAAGTAGTTAATTAGGTTTGGTCATGGGGTGATTAGCACTCCATAACTTGGATTGATCATGATTTTCTCACAATAAATCTTAATGTTTAGTTCGAAAATCAAGGTAGTTTGTGTTTGTCTATCAAAACTTAGCGTTCTTAACCTCTTTATCTTGTATAGGTAAGAGCGAGCTTACTTGCCACGCATGATGCTTGGAGCTATGTCATCCCTTAACGTTTACTAGATGAATACTAGAACTCGCTTGGTGTTTCGACTCCTTTTCTAGTAAAACGGTCTTAATGTTAAATCTTCTGGTTTGAGAGATCATTGACGCGTATCTCAAACCGAGTAAATCAAGAGAAAAACTGGTTGATCCGAGTTATGGGTGTTGAGATCCCCTAGACCTAGCTGCTTAGTCTAAATAGTTTTAAAACTCAATTTTATTGCACTTTTTCTCCGTTTCAAATTGAACCTAAAGTTGGCCGTCTCAAGGCCGCGAATCTTACTTCTACAAATCCAATTAAGCCGTGATGATATTCCCTTAGGTATGATACCCGATCTTCTGGATTATTATGCTTCTTTCAATGTAGTAGCCCTACACTTAGGGTGTTTTTATTCATATCGAGTAGACGACGAAGCAATATGGACTCCAAAAAATATGCAATATGGATCTTGTTTGATAGATCTTAATTAGTTTTATTATTCCGTGTTCTCAAAATTGTAAAAAACATTATAAATTGAAAGATAAAATAATTTAAAAATTGCATGAATTTTCGTAATGGACCAACAAAGGTAGATGGAGGGAGTACTTTTTTTTTAATCATTAAAAACGCCTTAAGGGCATCTCTAGTAGGTGATGTTAACCTATTATTAAGGTCAGATTTTACTAACAAAAATCAGGTAGCTAACTTTTGCTTTATTTTTTGCTTCTTGTGGTCGTGCTATGGGCTTGCTAACTTTAATAAAAGTTAACTGCATCATTAACTGTAACAACACAGCTAGCAATACAAAGAGAAGAGAGAGAAAGAGAGAGAAGAGGAGAGAGAGAGAGAGGGCTGGCATGACAGAGGAGAGAGAGAGAGAGAGAAAGAAAAGGGACGGATGAGGAGAGAGAGGGGAGGGGGGAAGGGATGGGTCCACATGAATACACACACACACATCTCTTAACTTACACTACCTTACAACTTTAACTACACCATTATAACACACATTCACTTTTTAAATTTATATATACTCTTAACAAACAATAAATGGAACAACCCACTTTATACATTTTATGTCATATAACACATAATTTTTAACCAAACCACTAAAGATGCTCTAATAGGTTACACAACCACATCAGCTTAGATAACAGAGGCAAGAGAAAAAGGGGGCAAAGCCACCCAATTACAAAGAAGAGAGCCCTCAAAAGCTAAAGAAGCTATCGAGTGAGCTAAACTATTGGTTGTACATACGTTGAATCCATCTCAGAGTGAGCTTGCTAGCTGCCATTAACTCTCAGATGTCCCGAACTAAGGGGGCCAAAAAACTTTCCAAGGAGGCACAAGCTCAGAAACACTTAAGTGGATTGCCTCCTTGTTATCATATTCAACTTCAATTCCCAATAGACCCATTGCTGCCGCCATCGTGCAAGCTTTGCGAATAGATAGGGCAAGGCTATACATCTAATCCAAAGGAACAATATCAATAAGTTGTCGATTTTAGATTAATAACTCAACAACATAAAATGCTTAAAAAAACCCTAAACAAGTTATTTGTTGAACAAAAGTAGAACACAATTTAACTAAACTAGAGTCGAGCACGTGCTGCCTGTAGAGCGCCTTGCCCTACAGGATCCCTTGGTCCTCAATATTGATTGTCATATTAGTTAAAATCAATGGTCAACAACTTTTGATAAAAAGTATCACACACACATGATTATGCTATCGAATTATGATTATAATCATGTGATCACAATTATAAATTTAGTCGCCAATATTATGTTGATATATATTTCTTTTGTACATCAAAATCGCTAACGTCATTAACTACCCTCATCAGTCGCTGCCATCACATTTTGAAATGATTTTTTTTGCCTCATAGTCTATTATGTTTTGCACTATTTCTATTGAGAACCACTTTAAATCTTCTCTTATGGATCCGCCTCGCTTGCTTCTACCATATTTGTCATATTCCTTCTTTAATTGTATCCAATACTATGAATTGGTTGGCACAAGCTGTTCCATAAATAATATTTATTACCGCCATCATCTCGGCTATCATTTTTTTTGGGGGAACACTAGGTTTTTAATTGTAGTATAGATTAGAAGAAAACAACATTAACTAACCGAAGGAATGAGACTGAGTCCCCCTATAAGCAGGGGGTAAAGGGGTTTGTTTAGAGCTCTGAGTTACTCAGGTAGCCGTCTTTCCGGGTGTAACTATTGTACGGGTGTGAGTCGGGGGAGTTGAGCATCACACGAATCTGGGCATGAGGAATCAATGAGAATAAGGGATGACCTTATCTTATAGGAGGAAGTGGTACTGTTACGGGAGTGAGTGAAGCGATGCAGTTGCGATATGTCTTTGCGAGGTAAACTCATTATATGACTATCTTTTAAGTACAGAGAATCTTTGTTTAAAGTCTATGATAACATAACATACTTGAGTTTAATGATTTTGTGTCATTTATCTTTCAATAGTTGCTAATAAAATTTCTTGGAGCCTATTTTTTGTAATATAAAAGTGGCTGTTGAATATTAGTGTAGACACTACAATCCGGACCTCGAAGAGCCTTTAAACATCCCGATGATGAAATAAAGGAAACGATACATTTGCGAGTTTGGATAAAGAACTCATTCAGCCTAAAATCTCAAAGCCCAAACCAAAAGCCCTGGACTGTACTTAAAATACCGCTTGGAACAGTTCTACACCGCACGGCATAATAGAATTCATTATGCCGCACGAGGTCATGAGGTAAACCGCACGGCATTTTGGATAAAGTTTTGACTGGCTTAGCTAGTTGTCGGCCATGCCTACTTGAGCTGCAACTACAAGTTGGCTAAGCTGAAAAGGCACTTCTGGCCCGCCCAGAAAATATCTCCACCATTTGAATTCAAAATCCTTGGCTCTTGCTTATAAATACACCCCTCCACTCAAGGGAAAAGGGCCTTGAACTCTCTTTCTCTCTCATCATGCTTTCATACCCACTCTTCACTTCCAAGTCTTGAGAAGGTTTGCTCTAAAAATTTTATCTGGGTTTCTCTTTTCTCAAAGTCCCCATTTTTCTCTTCATCATTAAAAGAGTGTCATTTTATTCACTTTAAGATCCCAACAACTCAATACACCCATTTATTACACACATCCATAACCCCCTCCTCTTTCAACCGACCCCACCAACGCTCATCCACCATCATCCGTCATTGTCCAAGCGCAAGATCAAAGGTAAAAACCAAGTCTCCTTGGGTTAGGCTCAATTCTGACCCTGAGGGAACTTCTTCTGCTGTCAGACTTAACCCTCGTTTGGTAAAGTTTTGGCTTAAAAATTATTTTTTAGAAAACAAAGCAACTACTGACCTGAAGGCACCACGCCGTGCAGCGTTTTAATGCGTCGCACGGCGTAATGTGTTCAAACGTACGACGTTTCATCAGCCACTATTTTCTTGTTTAAACTGTCTGCATCCAAGGCATCTTTCATAAGGCTTGTTTCTGTTAAGAAGAGACTAGTTGTCAACATTCTCAGAATGAGGCCATATCTACAAACCATGTTCCATTTATAAACAAAGCTTTCTCGATCATTTCAAGCGATTAACCGCACTAAGAATTGTTTTATGTCCATGGCTTGATGAAATGGTACTGTTCTAAGGTGATCCAATGACTAAGCATCTTTCAGATGCCTATCAAAAGTGGTGAAAGTTATACTCTGAGAGCTAATGACGATCTGATAACAGAACAGAAACCCCGCACGGCGTACTGTAAAGCCGTGCGTGACATTACATTATGCCGTGAAGGGGATCACAGTGACTCAGGCAGTTTATTTAGAAGCTTCTTTTTTCTTTTATGCACTATATCATTTTTATCATTTCTGTACAGACTGCACCACACGTACGTCAATGTGATATTTTTCCATATCACTTTCCCTCTTACTTGTTTATTAAAAGAGCTTTATTTTTCAAAAAGATACATGAAGAGTTTTCTTTTTGAAAATGTTTAGTAGAGACCGGTTTCACCGGGTGAGTGGAGTGTTTTTCATCAAAACCTTCCCTATTCGTAATGTGGCTCCCAGACCCAAAGTCTTGACGTTTTCGCTAGACTAAAAGCCTTTCTCAAAACAAGTTATCGGTTTCTCGAATCATCCATCTCAAAAATCCGGGTGACAACTCTCTTGGGCGCGCACCGATCGGGGAGCCCACAATTAGTATCTTAAAGGGCGGAACCCACAAGTAGCTGCTTATTAAATGTCGTGGGTCCAATTTCTAAAATTTTAAGTTTCATATTTATTATTGTGAGTCCCTCAAAATAATAAGTACAAAGTTCCTACTTCTAAAACGTCGGGAGTCCCACTTTAAAATTTTAAGTCTATTATTGAACCCAATTCTATGAAAAATGGTGTAAAAGAGGAATGGATCTTTTGATTCCTGACAGTCCAATAAAGCATGATTCAATGCACTATAGACTGATCCTACTCACAGAAGTTGAACAATAGCTTCATTACCCTTTTGGCCTAGTTTGATTCGCGGATTAACTGTCTGAGATAGAACTAAATGTACTTAATCCTGAGTTATCCCACGTTTGATTTCCGAAATGACTGTCGGGATTATTAATCCCAGGATTAATTTTATCCCTATATGGGGGGTACTAAATAATCCTCGAGGGGGAGGTGGGATTACGTAGAATTAATAAATGAGGAATTGTTTTCAAAAATATTTCGATGATATTGAGATTGATTTCAAAAAGTATTTTCAGAATTATTTTCTTTAATTTTAATTTCAGAAAATGTTTTTAAATTTTTTTTAAAAAAAATATTAATTTCAGAAATTGTTTTGAAAAATATTTTCAAAACTTTCTTATTTTTCAAAACTTTCATGTTTTTCAAGAATGTTTTCAGAAATTATTTTTGTTAAAAAAATACGAAAAATGTTTTTTAAAACTTTCTTTTCTTAAAAAATGTTTTCAAAAAACCTTTTTCTTCAAAAAAAAGTTTCAAAAACTAGTTTTTTTTTCTTTTCAGAAAATTGATTTTCAACTTTTTAAAGAAATTTTTTTTTCAAAAATTAGTTCAAAAAAGAAAAAACTTTTCCCAAATTGTTTTGAAATAAAAATGTTTCACAAAAAAATTTGTTTTAAAATGTTTCTTTTTCAAAAATTTATTTTTTTGAAAAATGTTTTTGAAATTTTTTAAAGAAAAAATCCTATTCGTTATCCCATATTTAATCTCACATGAATCAAACATGGGATTGGGTGAAATTAGGGATGAAATTAATCCAGGACAAATAATCCAGGGACTATTAATCTCAGTACTGTTAATCCCATCATTTTCAGTCCGCAAATCAAAGGAGGCCTTTGAGACAAGATCGTTTTGGTAATTTAGGATGGATCCAATTATGGAGGAAACAATTTGTTAGTAAAAAGGAGAATAATCCAACCACCTATATTAAAGGGCGCTGCTATTTGCAGCCTTCTATTTACTCCCATAGCCCGTTAAAAATTTTCAATTATACTCGACAGTTAGTTACCGAAATTGAGATATATTTTCAACATCCAATTACCGAAATATAATATTTTTTTCAACAGATGTTTACCGAAAATACATATTCGGCAGTTATTTACCAAAAGTTGAACATATTTTCGACATGTAGTTACCGAAATATAATCTTGTTTTCAACAACAATTTACCGAAATGTTATTTATGATTTTCAACAACCATTTACCGAAATGTAATGGGCTACGAGAGAAAATAAAGGGCTGCGAATAGCGGCGCCCTTATTAAATTAGCTCAACATTGTACTCTATTTATTTTTAGAAGGTCTGATAATCCAATAAGCCTGGTCAAAAAAAAAAAAAAAAAACCCAATAAGCCTGTAGTAATCCAATTAAAAAACCTAAGCCCAACAAGATCTTACTTAAAATGGGCCGGTCCGGTCCGGACTACAAGTGGATTTCGAGAAGGGTGGATTGAATTTACTAAACTACCCTTCTATTCCGCCGACTCATCTGCCCCAAGCAGCAGCCCTTTTATACGGACTAAGGAGAGAGACATTATCGCAGCATCAGAAGAATCCGGTAAATCCGAGCGAGCGAGAGAGAGAGAGAGAGAGAGATGGCAGGAGCAATGGAGGAAGACAACGGTGGCGGTGAGTTCTACCTCCGGTACTACGTAGGGCACAAGGGGAAGTTCGGTCACGAGTTCCTGGAGTTCGAGTTCCGTCCAGACGGAAAGCTCCGATACGCCAACAACTCCAACTACAAGAACGACACCATGATCCGCAAGGAGGTCTTCCTCACCCCCGCCGCCATCCGCGAGTGCCGCCGCATCGTCTCCGACAGCGAGGTACAACAATGCGAAACCCTAATTTATTGCTCTCGCCTAGAAATATTGGAAACCTTATTTACTCGTTTCTGTTTCAAGAAAAATCGTGTTGGCTATTAGGTTTGTATCTGTAATCTTAGGTTAACAATATCTACAGTTTGCAAGTTTATTTGGTTGTTTCATGTTTGTGCTGTGGGGTGTTTTGTCTAGTATATGTCATTCCCCAAAAGATTGAATCATAATCGACTACCTGTTTATGTAGAGTGGCTCCCGAGTTAGCAGGAGCTCCTCTGGCAAATCATGATGGGTGAATGCAATGCCAGATTGAACTCATTAAAACGTAAACGACATAGGTTTAAATACAGACATAGAAAGCAATAAGCTAACTTATCCCTAAGATGGTCAATGCCCATGCCATCTTCGAGCTCAAAATGGCGAACTGATTGAGGTGAATCTTCAGTTATCACTAACTCTTCCGTTTATTCTGCTCCTAATATGGCCATGTGATCCGCACTTTGGTTAGCTTGTCGAAGGATGTGAACAAGGGAAGTTTTTTGAGTCCATGATCAGAGCTTGTTGGGGGTTGCAGGGTAGCCTTCATTGATCAATTCAACACCAGTAAGAGAGTCTGTGTCAATACAAAGATTGCAGGGTCCTTTTTCGGGGTTTATAGTGAGGCCTCTATAGATTCCCAGATCTCTGTCTCTAAACAAGAGCTGCAGCTTAGTTTGCCATAATAGCCCAAAAGCCATTTGCCCATATCTCTGAACAGGCTTCCGTAACCAGCTTTTCCATTGCTTTCATACCAACATCCATCGGTGTTTAATTTGATCCCAGCTGCAATAGGTGGAAACTGACGAATTAGGTTAAAGGAGCATTACCGTCGTGGAGAGGAGAATTGAATGCCTTAGTAATCTCTGAGTAATAGGATACGATGTTTCTGTAACTCGTTTGAGTGTCTACTTCCAAATTATTAAAGCTTATCTTGTTGTGATCTTCCCAAATTTGCCAAATAATAACAACAAAAAGAGTTTTCCAAGAAACATCATTTCCTATGCCAGATTAACCTTTCAACTTGAGATTGGTAGAAATCCAATCTCAGGTTGTGCATTCAAGAGGGCTCTTCCTCGAATGGTTTTTGGGGAAATAGGTCAGAGAGCCTTTGCTTTAACACAACCCTGTAAGAGGTGTGTTATGTCTTCTGGACTGGAGTTGCAGTGAGGGCAAGCACTGGAGGTAGCAATGCCTCTAATGGCACGCATAGGATTAGTAGGAACTAGGAAGTCTATCATGCAAGAGAACCCACACAAAAGTTGTGAGTTTTTGGGGAATTTTCAGTTTCCAAATCCACATCCATCCAGTGATATTGTTATCCTCCCGATTAAACAACAGAGAAGTTACCATTGTGGGAACCAACGCAATGCAGACTGTCAGGAATATTAGAGTATCTGGGGATATGAATTTGTAAATCTCATCCAAGGTCTGATTAGAGACCATGTGGGAGATGTTTGAAAGGTCCTAGTTAGTGCGTTAAGTAGTAGTGAATCATGGATTTCTCTTTGTCCATGTTCTCGTGGTGTTCTTCGTGTATGGTTTCGTTTTCTTTATTGTCTGTGCAGATTGATTTGTGTTGTTCGGAGTATATTGACTCAGCTACTGAATAGAGTATTATGGTTGTTGCATTTTGTTTTCTTGTTGCATTGGAAGTGGGTTATTTCTGGGGGTAGTAAGGGTGTTTACCGTTTAGTAAATGGGTATTTGCCTTCACAAAACTTTAGATGAATTTTTTGTGTTCTATTTGGTGTAGATAATGAAGGAAGATGATAACAACTGGCCAGAACCAGATCGTGTCGGGAGACAAGAGCTGGAGATTGTTATGGGGAATGAACACATATCATTTACGACATCGAAGATTGGGTCACTTGTTGATGTCCAATCCAGTAAAGATCCAGAAGGCCTCCGCATCTTCTACTATCTTGTTCAGGTCATGAAAATATTTCCTTCAACTCTTACAGCTAATCTCTCTCTCTCTCTCTCTCTCTCTCTCTCACACACACACACACACACACACGCACGCACGCATGCACACGTGTAAAGTCTTTCTACGTCTTCCCTGTATAAAGGGAGAGTGCCTTAAACAGTACTTTGGGCCTGTAATTAAACAGTGTATTCGCTCTGAAATTAAACAGTATATCCACTCAAGTATGAGTTACAACTTGACAATAGCCTAATTCATTTACCATTCTACCCTTAAGAAACCTTTTTTGCTTTGGACATAACAAGTAAATGCATTATGCCCTCTGGATACTCTCGAAAACAAGGAAGAGAGCTCTTTTTTTTCTTCTAGCACTTCTTCTTTGAATCAATTCAATAGGTACTTTCCTTTCCACTCCATCATTCTATGGAAACTTAGGGCTTTGAAAACAGAATTTTGCAGTGAGTTTTTTTATCCTCTTCCAAATTGTTCAATCTTTTCTATTCAGGTGATTCCAAAATTGGTGATGGGTCTCTGAATTGTTCTTTTCCATATTCTTTTTCTCTAATTCTGTGTCTCTACCGAAAATTAGGAATCTTACATTTTTTTATCTGAAGTGAAAATGAAATTTGAGCCTTCTACTCTTATGAACGAGGTTGTTTAATCCTGTTTCAGTTTTTTGGGGGATTAAGTTTCAGGCACGCCTTGTGACAATTTCTAGACCTCAATACACTGTGAACTATCATTTTGATTGGTAGAGAGACCAATGATTTCAACGACTCACTTTAGACCTAGATACCTTGGATGAATTGTTATTATAAACTCTTTGCTTTTTGCAGAGATATTTCTTGAACTTTAACAGATTGTTCGTTTCATTTTCAGTAGAATGAAGTGGTTGGGATCTTTTATATTGTTTGATGGATTGCACTTTCTTTGATGGATAAACCATGTCCTAAAGTGCTTCAGTCCCCATTTTGAAAATAAGATTTCATGATCAACAAATAAATCTCTAAAGATGTCCAAATTTGGTACGTATAAAGAAGTTAATTGCAGATAATTATGGCATGAAACAACTAAATAAAACTTTAAAATTGTTATCCTGCCGCTCTCCTAGTGGTTGGGATCTTTTCTCCGGTTGTTGCTTGGAGAAAAGATATTTGCTTTGTCTGCGGCAGTTTTCCCATGTTGAGTTGCCTTGGCTGAAATGCACAATACTTTAAGCGATAAAATGGTCTTCTCAAGCCAGTTTAGCATGATTGTTGGTTGAAGACTTGGGAGTAATTTGATGCCATTTGATTACTCTAGTTATTCCTGTGTGATGGGAAAACTCTGTATATATAACAAGGGTTATCTAGAAAGGGAACATGTGTACGCATATTACTCTGAATGGTCGGGATTCCCTGGAATCGTACTTTTTTTACCTTCTCATCCGTCTAGATATATTTCTATAATTCTTTTACAGGCCTACTAGTTGACCCCTTGCCTGTTGTCATCATGCACAAATGGTTCAAAAGAGTCTACTTAGAGCATCAGCAGTGGAATAAGCAAATGTGAATAATCAAAACATGCCACATCAGATTTTGATTATCCATTTAGAGGTTGCTAAAGTTAGCAATATCAAATCCTACATTGGTTACTTTTTGCCCATAATCAAAACCAATGGGCCCTCTAAACTTTTTCCCTTCATTTCACGCATATTTTTTGAAAAAGCGGTTTTTGAAGGAAAAAAAACAGTTTATGTTAAAAACAGTTAAAAAAAAATAGTTTTTCGAAACAAAAAACAGTTTTTCAAAAAACACATTTTGTTCACTTAAAAACTATAAATACAATTTTGAGAAATTTGGAAAAAATTATATTTACTCAAATAGTTTTGAAATTTTAAAATAGATTTTGTGTAAAAAACAGTTTTCTATGAAAGAGTTTTGAAATTTGAAAAACACACTTTATTTACTTATAGTTTTTAAAATTTTTTGAAAAAATTATTTTTTGTAAAAAAAAAGTTTCTGAAAAAAACAGAAAAAAAAATCTGAAAGCTACAGTTTTTTAAAATTATTTTTTGAAAACATTTTTGGGAGAGAGAGAGAGAGAGAGAGAGAGAATGGAAGAGAGAAGATTTTTGTGTAATGTTGATGTAGTTGATTGAGAGATAAAATTTGGTTATTGATAAAATATTGCTAGCTTTGATTATTGAAGAGCCAAAATTTGATGAGTTGTAAAGAGGTTGCTAGGTTTGGTTATTCCAATGTGGGCACTTTTTTGATCCAACATTGCTAACTTTAATAATTTTTTGTTTTGCTTATTCCACTGTGGATGCTCTTAACTAACTATAGCGCTCAGAATTCACCATTAACTCATTAAGTCTGACAGTCTCCGGAGATGAAACTTATCTTCTCTGCTTGCAGTGTGTGGAATTCATCAATGGCACCTAGCCGTACATAACATAGATGTGCTGATAAATATTACCTTACCTATAGATTTACCTATCTGTGTTGATAAAAGTACTTCACCAACACATATGCTTATACTTGACGCGGCCATGATAGGGTTTGTAGAAATGTCCTATAGATGCAAATGAAATGATTTTAAGTTCAAATTGCGTAATATTTTGGATTTATTCCTGGTGTTCAGCACTACATGATCTTTCCTTTAGATGATGACTATTTCTTTTTTCGTTGCTGATGAAGGTGTATCCATTTTCCTGTTCTTGTGGTTGCAGGATTTGAAGTGTTTCGTTTTCTCTCTTATCTCACTCCACTTCAAGATCAAACCAATATAATGGCAGGTGGTGATATCGCTGAGGAGGTGATTCAATGAGCGTTTGAGAGCGTTTTCCAATCACCGATGCGGTTTATTCTGATTTAGTGTTAAGTGGGCTTTCTTAGGTTTTGGGTTGTATGACTATGCAGTTTGAATGGGAGTATGATTGGAAACGTTGATGAGATGAACTATGCGTAAATGAGTCTTATTTGTAGTGGAACATGTCATATATCCATTTTAATCTACTTCTGCTGATTAGTTTCATGAGTGTGTTTTTGTGTGTCTTTTTATAACTCCACGGACCAGTGGACCAACTACCTTGTGAGACCGGCTTTAGCGGAGCTCATTTGAAGCCGAGGCAAAGTCCTGTACTGTATGGGCTGGATTAACACGGCTTCTCAACGTACAAGGTTGATAACATGCAGGTGGGAGTGAAACTTTTTTTCCCTGCTTTTCGAGGACTTTCCAGACAGATTCTGGAAAGTGGAGGAAAGAAATCCTGGTGAAACATGAAAGCGGCATATCATTCTGCCCACGTAATGTGCCGCTATAATAGCATGGTAGGTAGGTATATATTCTGGTGGAGCATTTGGACAAATTTTGTAGGGTCACAGGCATTTTCTCGTAATTTTTTGTTTGTTTTCCTGGTGGATTTGGCTTTAATTTCTTCTCAAATTATGTGAACTTAGCCTTTCCAACTTTAGAAAAGTAGAATTTAAAGGGTTGATAGTGTTGAGAATTGATAACCACTTGATTTTATGTTTATCTTGTTGTCTACGCATTGAAGGGCCAGGTGAAAGTCTCCTGTGTATCGGGTATATATCTCTGTCCTCATAATTCAGAGGGTACATGGTGCTTCAAGGGTCTTTTCCACCACATATTTGTGTGGCAGTAACCCACTTGGTGAAACTTACACAAGATATCACTGAATAATCACTCGAGAGGAGGAGATATATACCCCTTCTCTCGAGCACTGAATATAGATCCGTCGCAGAGGGGTCTTCACCTGTTTATACAGATATATCTACTCCTGCCCATTCCAGACTCTTCCAACTTAATACTCCACCAGACTGCAACAAACTACACAGAACTTGGCAAGGTTAATCAACTCGACAGAAATTCCACAATCTAAAGTCAGCTTAAACACGTGTGCTTTTTTTTTTTTTAGTGTGATCCGCTTAAACACGTTTTTTGTATTCACACCTTCTGGGCTGATATTAGAAGATCAGGAGAAAAATAAGTGGCAGAGTACGAACCATCACACTATTTTTTTGGAAGCCATCAGAAATTAAAAATTACTCAGAAGACAGAAAGGAGGACTTCAAGAAACTGTACTATTTTTTCTATTGATATGTCAAAAACTGGAAAACCATGTATATGATTTTTGGAGTATCGAAGTTAGGGTATCTCCAATGGCATAACTAAAATTGGATAGCAAAAATTTGTTGTCTTTTGATTATTCATTTGTGTCATATCATCTTTCGGTTATCCATTTAAAAGGTTGTTAAGATTAATAATGTGAAATCTCAAAATGATCCATAATTGAAAACTCATTTTTATTAGAGAGAGTTGGAAATAAAAGTAAGTTGATGGATCCATTGATATTTATCTGAAGTTGAGCTCTGCTAAGATTTTTGGGCTTTTTCTTGTTTTGTCAGTATTGAAATTTTGTTCGTGTTTGTTAGTTTTGCGTCTAATTTTTGTGATTTTTTAAAAAAATAAAAAATTATGACTTTTATTCAAATATTTTTAAAAATTTCCAAGATAAATTCCAAAAAACTTTTAGTGGAACTTAGCCTCACGAGCACATTGTTATAAATTCAGTTTCATTTGATTGTGTTTTCAATCACATCGAGGAGTCATCAAACGTACTTGCACATACCACAAAAATTCTCCCGTCATTATCAACTCAACTTTTTATTTTTCAACATCTCTTGCATTGCCAAAAAACGAAAAGGGAATAATCGGAGAAAACAAGGGGAAAGTAACAAAGAATAGCCTAGAAACACAACTTTTGAATAATATTTTGGACACAATTGTATCCCGAAATCTCAAATGTATGTGGGCCCAAGTGCATCTAACAACTCTAAATTTCACTTGTGTTTTTTAAAGCTGTTTTCCTATCATTTAGTCTGCACACATTTTTCGACTCCGCATAAATAAATACTTCGTAGTAAAAATGGGAGAAAAAAAATGAAACGCAAAAATCATCTCCAACCAACCCCCCCACATCGGTTCTTCCCAGATAACTAAACTCAACACGTCACCCCCCAACAAATCACAATGCTCCTCCTCCACCCCGCCACCCCCACCACCTTCACCACCTCCTCCTCCTCCTCTCTCTCCTCCTCCCCACTCTCTCTCTCCAAATTCCCCACCCGCACCAACCTCCCCACACTACACTCCTCTCCTCTCTCTTCCCCCCAAAAAATGAGCAGCTGGCTAGGCAAGCTCGGCTTCGGTGCCCGCCTCCCCACCGAATCCCCCACAGACGCCTCCTCCTCCTCCATCGCCCAATCCCCCGACGACGATACCCCCGCGGCGGGCCAGGCGTTCGCCCAATTCGGCGCGGGGTGCTTCTGGGGCGTAGAACTGGCGTTCCAGAGGATCCCCGGGGTGACCAAAACGGAGGTGGGGTACAGCCAAGGGTACGTGGACAAGCCGACGTACAACAACGTGTGCTCGGGCACCACAGGGCACTCGGAGGTGGTCAGGGTTCAGTATGATCCCAAGGAGTGCAGCTACGAGGCCTTGCTCGATGCGTTCTGGGACAGGCACGACCCCACCACGCTTAATCGCCAGGTGGGTTTTGTTGGATTTTTATGGTTCTTGTTGCTGGATTCCGTGGCTTTTGTTGTTGAATTTAATTTGATGGATTTTGGTTTCGAATTGCCATTGATAATTGAGTTGGTGTTTGTGGTTTTTGGGGACTTATAAACAAAAGCTCGTACAGGGTTTCTTTTGTTTCGAATTGCCATTGATAATTGAGTTGGTGGCTTTTGTTGAATTTTTGATGGGTTTTGATTGAATTGCAAAAGATAATTGAGTTGGTATTTGTGGTTTTTACTTTTTTGGGACTTATAAACAAAAGAACATACCGGGTTTCTTACTGGGCTGATTGGGTGTCTTAGTATTTGCTCAATCATCAGGTGGGTTTGTTGGATTTACTCAGTTTAGGTTATAGTGGCTGTATTCTGTGGGTTTGGGTGTTTAATTTTGATGGGTTTTGGTTGTATTGATAGATAATTGAGTTGGTAGTTGCCTCTAGTGTATGTGGTTTTAGCTTCTTCTTTTTTCCCTTGTAGGGCTTATTGGGTATCTTATTTTTGGGATAACAATTAGTTCATTGAATCTGTTTTAGGTGCTTGGAGTTTTGAGGGCTTTAGATTCTTGATCTTTTGGGTTTTTTTATCAATGAGTTTTAGGTTTCAATATATTTTGGGTTTGTTTATCTATGAATTTTTGTTTCTAGGTTGTTCAATCCCTCTTTTTTTTTTTTAAATGAGCTCTGCTGAGAGCATCTTGAAACATGATGGCTTTGACAGAGCTCAATAGGAAAACATATTCATTTAGCTGACTCAGTTTGGTTTGGGTTGGCTTGGTTAGTTTTTGTTGATTATATCTGGAGACAAGAGTGTTCCATTCCCTGTTTGTTGGACTTGGTTCATGAGTATTCACTCACTGATTTTTAATAGGAAGAACCAGGACCTCTTGTTTGACACGACTTTGAACTTGAGGCGCCTTCCGAGATCTGATAGGCTGTGGTTTTTCCTTTTCCTTTTTTGGGTGGATGAGTGCAAGTTTATAGGAGTGCAAGGAAAGAAGTAGATAATCAAGGATGGTATACGCCTCTGAAGAAAACATCAAACTATCCTTAGGAGACTATAGGAAAAAGTAGGGGACTAATGCTGCTTGAAAATGAATTGAGGAATTGCCCAATTGATTCAAAGGACACTGATTCGGCTGACTCTAACAAAACTCATTCTTATTTTGCTTATACCTGTTGTAGACTGAAGTCTAGTACTTCTGTGGATCCAGATCTAGTACTTCTAGGTTACTCTGACATGGGCTATTTCTGCTTAGCAGTTACCATCACATGACTAATGCTGAAAGTCGAACTCTATTGGGGGACTAGCATGTACGTTTTCACACCCAAATGACACATTTTTTGGCTACCGTTGTGGTGTCCAATTAAATACCAATGTTGCCTTGCCTCAGACTTTCTGCTTGCAAATGCTTACCACCACTTCAGCAATTTTGCAAGTTTAACTCAATCGGGGATTGGTATGTACAAGAGAGAGTATCCAACATCGCGGAGGAGTTATTTTTCCTACGTCAAGAATACAGACTGGGTCAGGGTCACTGTAGCATGTAGGACATTATGTACTAGGGGGAAATGGCTAGGGACGGCCCAAGGTATTTGGGGGCCCTAGCCAAATCGTCAAGTGGGGCCTTAAATTTTTTCACAATTAAATAGAATAGAGATAATTTCTGTATATAAATTTTTTAGACCACATTGAACATAGAGCACGCTTTGGTTTAGCGGTTTGGGTGTTTCCTTGTGTTCTCTTTGATGCAAGATCAAAACCTAGTAGCGTCAGATTTCCACAAGGCTATCATTTTTTGACAAATAAAAACTTAAAAGAAGTGTTCAGAGCGGGAATGGAAACCAATCACACTGTGGTATGAAAATCATCTTACCACTGCACCAAGGGGGGACTTGCATAGTTTATGTTGCGAAGTACTAACATATATATCTACTTCTAACAGGGGCCCCTCTTTTTGGGCCAAAATTTGGGGCCCAAGGCCTTGAAAATGGCCATTGGTTTAATTTCTTTGGCTTCAGCTTCGAAAGGCCATGCGAGTAGCTCTTGCCAGTATTAATACATAGGTAACATAGCAGCTATGTTACATGGACGTTGGGTGCTGCTACTTGTCGAATTATCAAATTCATCTTAATTTTCTTGTCAAGGATAATACGAAGCGCTGGAATAGTAAAAATCCTGAGTATATAATTTCTGGTTTCCAGCTTAAATGGTGTTTACTAGTTTTGTTAAGACCTTTTCATGCATAATATAGGAGTTCTATGCATGCTCGTGAGAAATTTGAGTTATTGTCTAACTAAATATGTCTGACACGGATCCCATACCCATATGGGTGCCAAGTGTCCGCATGGGTCTGCCATTTTTTTATTGTCCACCACAACTTGGGGATATAGAGTCTATTTGGCCTCATGAGCTTCTGTCCTTCTCTAACAAACCATGGTCGTGGTGGAAACTTTTCTTTTTGAAGAAGTTATTTGGGTGAAAGTGGAGCATCAGAATGGAAATAGTTTTGGGCTGATGCTGTTCCTTGACAGGTTAAGTTCTTAGTGTGCTGTGCCTGCGGATGGGTAAATGCACGTCCTTAGCATGCTGTGTCTATGGATGGGTAAATACTCTAACAATGTTAAAGACTTTCCTCTGTTTTCTCATTCCTCCTTTTTTAATAGAGAAGTTTTTTTTTGTCAGGAATGTTATTCTACGGTAATGAATGCCTAGAGAATGTTTAAGTTTATGCATTATGGAGTCTGCAATGGTTATTTGTTATTTTTGTATTCACCAACTTAAACTTCTATTATTGCCTTATCATAGTACTGTAGTAACCTCTGATTCGCACTTTGTTTTCATCCTTCCTTTTCCTAATTCATAACAGATCAATCTTGTATTCCTCTAAGGGGACTGTGAAATCAGATGAGATAGAAAGGAATGTGTCGTGTTTGAAGTGTTGGTCTGTCTGTCTGAAGGCCCTTAGCCCCACGCTAGAAGTCTCTATCGCGTAGCTAAATCAAAAGATAGATAACCCTTTCACTTCATCTATATTTTTTTTTTCGCGTAGTTGTCCAAACTATAATGCTTTTCCAGTAAGGTAAGAGAGTTAGCACACCCATGCCTGACCCCATCTTCAACGACTTTTACTCCTCACCCTAACAGCTCACCGTCATTTGGACAGGGGAACGACGTTGGAACCCAATACAGATCTGGAATATACTTCTACACACCCGAGCAAGAAACGGCTGCATTGGAGTCAAAAGAGAGACAGCAGCAGATCTTAAACAGGAAGATTGTTTCAGAGATTATGCCTGCAAAAAAGTTTTATCGAGCTGAGGAGTACCACCAGCAATACCTTGCAAAGGGTGGTCGATTTGGCTTCAAGCAATCTACTGAGAAAGGCTGCAATGATCCAATTCGATGCTACGGCTAGGTTGCTTGCTGTTTAAGAGCGATCACCACCAGTGGCATTGCTCTGGTATTGAGATATATGTTTATTAATAGGCTTGTGATTGTACTTTATTGGTACGGCTGACGTATCTTAGCATGTGTTTTGGATTGGTGCTTCATAGGAGCAACTTAAGTATGCCCCTGCTAATACAGACTTGATTCTAGTAATTTTGTGTTTCAGCTTCAGCTTTGTGCTCATTTGTCGAGTTAGTTAGGGTTGGCGCACTCATGCATTTTGCATAACTGTCTTCTTGGGATATTATGTAGCCATGTATTGTCATTTTAATGAAGTCAATGCAGTTTCCCTTCTACTGTCATTGTAATTGGTTGAGAGTGTTTGATGGAGTATATGGGTTGAGATAGATCTGTCGACTAGGGTCGAAGACTGTCAAAATGAGTTTCTCTAGTTTGGATCTCATAAAGTTACAGAAAGTTGAATCAACACACGTGCCATCACACTCGTTCTGAATTTACACTTCAAATAGGTCAATTGCCCCAGCCTAAAACTCAACTTATCCGGCATGAGCTACAAAAGCTCCCGGTCGTTTACTCGCCAAGCGAAATAGCTTGTTGGGAGACCAACCAAAGCTCAAGTTTCATTAAAGACATCTACACAGGTAGGACATCATCCGATAATACATGGTTTTCATGAGGCTGATCTTGGGATGCCATCCAAGCACGAATAAATTTGTTGTAATAGACTATTATGGTATAGAAAATCTCATAACTCAAGATGCTTCACTGCGCAAAAGTTCCTGAGAAATGTAGTCATAGGCATGTAGGTTCAGGGATGGACTTGACTACATTTTACGGGAAAATCTTCAATACACACCCCTTTAAGGTGTGTACCATAAGCACCTATTGTGTGGTTCATATTATGTCACCTCATAAAAAATTACTTGTAGGACCGGCCATTCATAACATTTTATTTCGTATCGTAACTTTTATACTAAAAATTCGTAACTTTTCAACAATATGATTCGTAACTTTTCAAAAATATGATTCGTAACTTTTTAGCAATAGATTCGTAACATTTTGAGATTCATAACATTTTGATGTATTTTAATAAGGGTGCATATGATACATACCCAAATAAGGGGTGTGTATTGTAGCACTTCCCACATTTTACTAGTAAATATAGACTGGTTGCGTGTTGAATACTTGCAGAGTCTAAACGAACTAGTGCCCCAAGCTCCTGCTAGGCCTGTTCCGCTAAGGTTTTTTATTTCACAATACGTCATCTTTAATTTAAAAATTAAATAGTATTTATTTCTCTTAGCAGAGCAGGGCCGAATGTACACAGTCCTGCTAGAGTGCTTACGATTTGCATGGACACTATCTCCCCGAACTACTTGGTCGAACTCTTCAGAGAAGCAGCACTTCAAGTTTTGTACTCTAAATGAATGACTCTGAGTCGATGGAAATATGGACATAAACATTTTTCCAAAAACAATGTAAAATGAAAGGGCGAACATCTTATTTATAGACCAACGGATGACCATTTTGAATAGTCACCAAGAGAGAAGACACATATATTCATATAAGATGTGTCCGTCCACAACGAATGTGTCACTGAAAAGACATAACTCTAAATCAAGTTAATTCACATTTAAACCAAATTAAAATATTATATCTCAATAACATTTTCCAACATAGGAAGGTACATGGAAAGTTAGAAACAAATTACAAATTGACGAATGAGAGTAAATTCTATCTACCATAGGTGGAACGCATGTGAGCTCTACAAGATTTTTTTTTGTTACAATCCGAATTGTTCATTTTGTAGAGCACATAGGGTAGTATGCCCATGAAAAAAATCAGCTTAATTGAATATCGATACGTATATAAAAACTTGAATTTTAGTTTACAGAATGGAGGGTCAGAGATTTTGACGTTAAACTGTTTATGACTGTTCATTTTCTACTGAAATTCAATTTTTAACATACTTATTGATGTCCGAAGAAGCTCATTTTTTGCGTCCACGTACTATTTTGCGGACTCTAAGAGACGAACGGTTCAGATTATAAAAAAAAATACTTGGTGGAACCCATTACGGGCTGTAGTGGAAAACCATAGGGTGGAAAGAATTTTAACTCTTGACGAATATATTACAGCAAATGAAAATTTAAACTCCTAGGAAAACATCAAAAGAAAAATAGTGGAGAGGTGACAGTTTTGTATTTTTTTTCCCTTCAGCAAAAAGAATTTATTAATCTTTGTAAAAGATACAAAAATTACATGGATCTCGAACGCATCGACAAAAAGTCACATGAGAACCGAGCCCAGAGGAAGGTAAGATGCCAACCAAAACCCCACAAACAAGGCCAAAAGTTGCGAACCCTAAGCACACTAACACCTACAACTGAAACAAAAGGCCAAGCCCGAAACCAAAACCTAGATTCAAAGAAAAAACTAGCCGCACTGAAACGAGACCCAAGCCAGGCAAATCCTTCCTCAGTACAACCTCCCACTACACGGGCGAGAACCACAATAACAATCCTTCCTCTTGATGTCGCCATTACCATCACGAACTCCATCCACCTTATAGTTGTAATCATAAGTCAACTCTCTTAAAGGAGGTATGTTTTTGGAAGCAAAGAACATTATGTGTGGCATTCTCTTGTCATCATGATCATTAAGGACGTTTTGGGCATAGAGGTTTGGAGAGCAACTATGGTTTATGAACCTCCCCACATTCCCAAATTTAGCTGCATCAATAGTGAAGCCACTACCATTCTTCCCGATATCGAATAGATACTCATCGTTACCGACTCTTTCCTCTGCTTCCTGTTCTCGAAGCAACTCTCCCGTGTACTCGCAAACAAAACCGCCGGATCGAATGAAGTCCCGCGATCTAACCCCCCACCCCATTTTCTCGGTCTTAAAAATCTCCAAATGGTACCGAATTCCATTTTGGCTAACCCTATTTTGGCAAGAAGGCAGGCATTTGCAAGATGGGCCACACTCGTAAACGAGAGGCTTTCTCCTAACGATATCGTCTTCCGAAGTGAAAGGAATGTCGCCCCCATACGCAACGGTGCATGGACATTTCTCGAAACCTAAGCATCCATTGATGCAATCGCAACCCCTAGGGACAGAGTGGGTAGACTCGTACCACTCAGGGTAGATCACATTGGTAACATAATGAAAAGGTGGAAGCTTCTCATCGTCCACAATGTTGACTGCACGAACAGGCTTCTCCTCTTTTCCTTGAGAAACATCACCAGCAACCAGGCTAGGTAACTTCAAAACTCTAGAATTCTTTGACTTCTTTGGCATGCCAACATGTGCTCCATTGACTTCCGGTTGCCCGGCCAATCGATGCAAAACAAACTTATAAACCAATTTTCCATAATCCCCTCTTTCTTGCCTATATTGGGTCACCATATACAGCCCATAGTAAGTAAACGTTGTCTGTGACCCTCTTGTAGTCTTCAAAATAACCCTGACATGGCGCTCAGCATCCATGCTGTTTTTCAACGCAAGATTTCCTCGGGTAAGCTTTTGATCTTCAGGGGGCTTATTGACGATAGTTGGATTTCCACCTTGACCAGAAAATATCAGAACATTAGGAAATTCTCCTGCATCATTGCCATAGCGACCGGCCTCGACAATGCTCGTGGCGAACTTTATCCCATTTTCCTCCATGTAATCAATTCCACTTTGCAACTGATGATGGAGGCCTATAACGACGAGTTCAGCCCGAAATTGGAATTTGTCACCAATTTCTACCCCCGGGACAGGTCCTGATAACTTTTTGGTATTTACGCATTTTTGTTGCTCTTTAAGAAGAGTCGCTGTTTCCATCGATAACTGCCAGGAAGTCTTTCTTTGTTCCTTCGCCTGTGCCCTGTCTTCATCTGAAAGCATCGTAAACGTCACTTGGAACAGATTCAAAACTTCCCTCACTTTACTAGGAGTCATATCCGGCAAAAAAGTCACCCTGTTGTGTGTCCTCGGCATGCGCTATCACGAAGAATATTTGAATTTAGTAGACATGTCACATGGCGTGTCCTTTGTTCTCATTTGAACGCAAAGAATCAACAGAAAACCAGGCAAAACAAACCCAAAACCCATTAACAAGGTCACATTTTCAAATGTAAACGAGAAAGACACACAGAAAAAATGGAGGTAAAACGGGAGAAATAGAACAGAAGCGACAGATGGTAGTGTTGGAACAAAGTGCTAGAAAAGCAGAAAGTGGAAATCAAGCTGTTCATTCAAGACAGAACACTACTACTTCACGGTTATTCATTTTCATTCATTCGAGAGAGAGAGAGAGAGAACCATTTCAATACTCAAGCAAGATTAATCACACAAAAATATGAACAAACTACTAACGAAAATAGTAACAAACAGAAAGGAAATGACAACAAATTACACTGTAATTCAAGATTCAAGCAAGAATGTGAACAAAATTGGCTTACTGCAGACGGGGACTCTTTATGCGTTTGGAAGCAAGAGTAAAACTAACTAGGGCTTTTAGTAGAAGTGTTCCTATTTCGTGCTTATCCTTGTTTCTCGGGGGGAGTGAGAACCGCTTTTGACTGGGAGTATTCGCGGGGCTCCTGCCCTTGTACACGACAGGGTCCAGCAGTGCCCCCCATTTTATACACCGTTTTGGTTCCAAAATTTATAACCCTCCTTCCTCCACCCCTCTATTACCATCGATAATTCTAACACCACACTCATACATACATCCATTTACACACCCCCGCTCGCAATAATATTGTGTGTGGACTCCACTTTTATTGTGAGTAGGGGTGTGTGAATGAGTGTGGTGGTATAATTACTGTATTACCATAGGTTTAAAAAAAGCTTATTCGGTTGGAAATGAATCTTGCAATGAAAAGTTGGAAAAAGTCAATCCGAGCCTAGAAAATGTCAACTGAGACCAAAAAGGGTAAAAAGGTAATTTGATGAGATAACAATTATATTGTTTAATTAATATTGTGCGAATAAGTAAAACACGTAGTGTTTTATAATCAGGCCGATGCCTTTAAGTTATTGATAAACGAGCAATTTCATTAATTAATCTTGAAGGTTGAATTTAGTCATTAGCTGAGTGTAAAGGTAATTCGGTCATTATGTAATTGTGTGAAAATGGATTCCAAAAAATAATTCATTTGTAACGCCTTGAAAATTCAGGCATTAAAAAAAATATTTTCAATTAGTTTTCCATTTTGAAGCATTTAAAATTCCAAAAGCCTTGTCAATTCCAATCAAATCACACCGTATCAACCTTAAAGTATTTTGCCAGATTCTCTAACTGTACAATATTAAAATAATTAATTGAAATTACAGAGCAACTAAGGGTGCAATCAGAGTTCGATGATATCTTCTTCGGTCAACGTCAAATCATTCTTTGTCTATGCCCTCCTGTTCCATCTTCAATACTTGGTGTTTGAGTTACCAGGACAACATAGTACCGTGAGCGATAATGCTCAGTAGCCAAAACCCACCCGAACCCATAACTTACAAACAAAGGCATGTACAATACTGTTAAAGTAAGAACAATTAAAGTAGCAAGCGATCAATTTCAATTACTAGCCTTTAACTTAGTGAAATCTAGAATCTCAACCCTTGAGAAACATCCTCTCATGTTAACCACTAGAACTTTGGCCACTCGTGATACCGCTCCCCCTTACTTGCCCTAACCAGGAGCCCCGATGAAACGGCCAAAGTTATTTACTAAGTTGGAGTCATCGGCCGCCTCGCAAGGATGAATTTCTTAGGGAACTAAACATAACCACTGGGCTCACAAGAAACTAACTGTAGCCTTAGGAGTACGTAGACCATAACCTAGTACTATAACACATATTGTAATGCCCCAAAATTTTGGGTACGTTAAATATGAAATTTTATTGAAAAATAAACTGAGTTGGGCTCTTTATTATAACAAAACTTAAAAGAAATACTTTTATTACAAACGGAAGGGAACTAAGGTTCCTAAATACTGCTCCATTTGTTCTTCCGTCACAGCTAGCTCCTCGGCTCCGAAGTATAAAGCCCACCCTGCTCGTTTATGAGATCTGACATATTATACCAACGTCGTCACCGATATAATATGTCAGGGTCACTAAAAAGGCAACACCGTGAGCTACAACGCTCAATAGAATAATCCAAACCCTCTAACCCTTAACTTATGAACAAGAGAATCAAAATACAAGATTTTGTACTTTCAAGAATCTAACTTATGAACAAGAGAATAATCCAAAAAGTACTAGTACTTAATTAATATAAAAGTGTATTTTGTACTTTCAAGAATCTTAATAAAAGCTTAATTTAATAGGCCTAGTACTTAGTTGGCAAGACTAACCTATTGACCAATGGATAATAAATCCCCTAATGGTTAATAACCAATGGGTAATAAAGGATGAGTACCTTAAATAATAATTTAAGCCTTATAAAAAGACTACATGTCCTTTTGCATGAGGCAAATACACATATATATACTTATCAAGATACTCCCTCCGTTCCTTATTTATAGTCCGGTATTCCATTTTGGGATGTCCCTTAATAAGTGTCTATTTTGTAAAGTTAGTAGGTAAAAGTTGGTGAATTGTCTATTTTGTCCCTAAAAGTAGATTCTATTTTAAAAAATAAGTGAGTAAAAATGTAATGATGATGGGTAAGTAGAGAAAATGGAAGAAAAAATTGATGTAAAAGGTATAATGATGATGTCTTTTTAATAAGTTGGAATTACGAAGCAGGACACTTAAAAAGGGACGAAGGGAGTATAATATTTGAAAAAGCTATTGTCCAATGGGTAAAGATTACCCTAATAGTTATTGTCCAATGGTTAATGGTTGAAAGGTAACTAGTTTGGTTATACCAACTAGTTGGTTGAAAATCGACTAGGCATGGCAATTAGGATTTCTAGTCGAGGAATATGATGATAAGGCGTTTAATTGCTTGAAGACAAATCGCTAAAAATTAATAAGAAAACCATCGAGCAATTAAGAAATTTCGAATAACGATGAGATTTTTATTGAATGAAAAATCGGATGTATCGCCCCGAAATTTTTGGGGCGCTACAACTTAGTATCAGAGTTTTAGGTTCAAAATCTCGGCCATGGGTAGAACCACGAGATAAATTTGACCGTTACACAAACGTGAATTGAGTTTAAGTTTACCGTCCCAAATTGGGTGAAATTCTGTCAAAATAATCTTCGAATTAAAGCGAGGCACGGAAATTGGCAGTACAACCGAACTGAAAATTCCTGAACAATTGGATGATGACTTAAATCAAGAATCAAATGTGGAACGTAGAAACCTAAAAAGTTTTCTCTAACTTATACTAAAACTTTCTTTCAAAACTTGACTAATAAAATTCTTTCTTTGTAGATGAATCACTTGAGCCCCTACCATGTTAACCTGCTAGCCGAAGCACACCATCTTGCAAGTACCTTAAGGTCAATGACAAACCAACTAATAGAAGATCCTTACTTTCCATACATCAATGACTACTATCAAGAACATGGCACTATCATACTTTCCGAAGAAGAGGATGATGCCGAAGCAGCACCCGTCCTAGTCCAAATAGCACCTCCCAACGATGTGGAATTCTTAATTGAGGGGAATGTAGAGGACGATGCTGAAGCAGCCCTCGTCCAAATCCCAATGATCTCGCTTATCAACATGATTGCGGGAAAACCCGAGGAAGAACCTGAAGAGTTCAACGACCCCCCAATAAACGAAGCAAATTGGCAGCACTTGATGCAAGGACCAGATCTCAATGCGCAATCCGACGACGAAGACTTAGAGAATTGGGAAGATGAGGATAGAGAGTCTGACGAGGAGGAAATGGCATTCCTAGGAGTGGAGCCCGAAGTCATGAATATAATCGTCGACTCCGGAGATGTGCCGCCACCACCACCTTTAGAGACCGACATAGGCGCATATCGGATGGAATTTCCTAGTATTTTCTAGAATAGTTAAGAAGGTTTAAGTAGTAGTCAGACCCCTTTTGATGTAATCAATTCTAGTAGGAAGCTGTGGCTAGTAAGCCTTTTATGTTGTACTTGTTATTTAAGTAATGAAAGACTTGTGTTCTCTATTAGACATGATCACTGTTTATGTATAATTATGTGCGTGCGATTTCCTCTATCCATCTTAAGTCTGATGTATAACTTTCCTTATTGTAGATATGGATTGTCGTACCCTTGCTACCTCAATCACCGTAGCAGACCTGCTGTACTACAAGACCTTGCTAGCACCCGAGAGCCCCATTTTCATCCCACACTTGGGAGTCCTCGACCCCGAGACCGGTGAACAGTTATATGAGATAGTTGTGATGACATCCTTCACCAGTGAGGAGCAGTACTTGACACTCGATCCTCAGGACTCACCGCTTAGGAAGCTTGCTGAGAAGATTCGCCGAGAAGGAGTGGATGGAGCAGCTGAGAGAGTTATTCGGACTCATTCCACCTCGTCAGTAGAATGAGTGCTTCAAGGGCAACTCGAGCTATCAGAATCTTATTTTAATACTACTATTCTATTGACAAGGTGAAATGAGTCCAAATAACTTTCTCAGCT
>CM033791.1:29695028-29761028 GCA_019656835.1 Rhododendron ovatum | reverse complement strand
GCCATGTTTTTGATAGTAGTCATTGGTGTAAGGAAAGACATATGGAAAGTAAGGATCTTCTATTAGTTGGTTCGTCATTGACCTTAAGGTACTTGCAAGATGGTGTGCTTCGGCTAGCAAGTTAGCTTGATAGGGGCTCAAGAAATTCATCTACAATGAAAGAATTCTATTAGTCAAGTTTTGAAAGAAAGTTTTAGTAAAACTTAAAGAAAACTTTTCAGGTTTCTACGTTTCACATTTGATTCTTGATTTAAGTCATCATCCAATTGTTCGAGAATTCCCAGCTCGGTCGTACTGCCAATTTTCGTACCTCGCTTCAATCCGAAGATTGTTTTGACAGAATTCCACCCAATTTGGGATGGTAAACTTAAACTCAATTCACGTTTGTGCAACGGTCAAACTTATCTCGTGGTTCGACCCATGGCCGAGGTTTTGAACCTAAAGCTCTCATACCAAGTTGTAACGCCCCAAAATTTTGGTACGTTACATTTGATTTTTCATTCAATAAAAATCTCGTTATTTGAAATTTCTTAATTTCTCTTAATTGCTCGATGATTTTCTTATTAATTTCTAGCGATTTGTCTTCAAGCAATTGAATGCCTTATTATCATATTTCTCGACTAGAAACCCTAATTGCCATACCTAGTCGATTTTCAACCAACTAGTTGGTATAACCAAACTAGTTAACCATTTAATTATCTTTCAACCATTAATCATTGGACAATAACTGTTAAGGTAATCTTTACCCATTGGACAATAACTTTATCAAATATTATACTCCTTCCGTCCCTTTTTAATTATCCTGCTTCGTAATTTCAACTTATTATAAAAAGACAACATCATTATACATTTCACATCAATTTTTTCCTTCACTTTTTCCACTTACCCATCATTATTACACTTTTACTCATTTATTTTTTAAAATGGAATCTACTTTTAGGTACAAAATAGACAATTCATCAACTTTTACCCACTAACTTTACAAAATGGACACTCATTAAGGGACAGCCCAAAATAAAATACCGGACTATAAATGAGGGAAGGAGGGAGTATATTGATAAGTACATATATATATATACACACATATGCATATATATATGTATGTGTGTGTGTATGTATATATATATATATATACCTCATGCAAAAAGACATGTAGTCTTTTATAAGGTTTAAATTATTATTTAAGGTACTCGTCCTTTATTACCCATTGGTTATTAACCATTAGGAGATTTATTATTCATTGGTCAATAGGTTAGTCTTGCCAACTAAGTACTAGGCTTATTAAACTAAGCTTTTATTAAGATTCTCGAAAGTACACAGTACACTATTATATTAATTAAGTACTAGTACCTTTTATATTAGTTTAATGATAGAATTTTGACATTTTCAACCCTAAAATCTTGTACTTAGGTACTTACCTTTATATTATTAGTATTAGTTTTTCTTAGTACCTATATATATACACACACACACACATATATATATACACATATATATGTGAGAGAGAGGAGAGAGAGGCCGAGAGAGAAAGGGAAGAAGAGGGAGGGAGAGAGAGAGAGGGAAGGAGGAAGGAAGAAGAAGAAGATGGGACTTGTACCTTGTTGTTCTTTCACATTTTCAACTTTTGGGTTGAATATCTATCAAATCCATCACCTTTTATCGTTCAATTATTCTTTAAACACCTAATATTGTACCTTATCTCCTTTCCTTCCAACAAATCTTTTAAAAATCCTATCCAAGGTACTAAACTAGCCATGCAAGCCTAAAACAAGGTGGTTAGTGTGCAAGCAAGCCTTAACTCCATCCAACAACCTTTCAATCAACCATGACAAGTGAAAGAAAAGTGAGAGAGAGAGAGAGAGAGAATCTGCTAGAGAGAGAGAGAGGGGAGTCTTAGCCTATAAATAGAAGCCATTCCAAGCTTCAAACTCACACCTTCAAACTTTGCTCTTCTTTCTCTCTAGAAATTTCAAGTGTTTATAGTTCTAAAGTCCTTATTTTCTTGTGTTCTTGAGAGTTCTTGAGCAATACCACCAAACCACCTCTTAAAACAACCCATAGATCTTTAAAGTAGTCCACATTAGTTAGCAAAGTTATTTATAGGAAAAGAAATAACATCTCTTTTCCTTTCGAAGCAAACCGATGCTGTTACGCCGCTGAAACACAAAATCGACGACCAAATCTTCGTAGCCGACCACTGCCAAGAAGAACGGTAGTTATCTTTATTTATTATCCCAAGTATAAGGTAGTTTTGTACCCAAACTCTAAATATAAGCTCATTAGGAAATAGCTTTGATCATTTTATTTAAAGTAGATAAGGTTATCTTTTGTTAGGAACGTATGAAATGCATGATGTTCTTATTGGTGATTCAAGCATGTTAAGTAGTCTAGAGTTGGATGATCTTATTAGATTCATTTTGAGTTTCGATAAATGCTTGTTTATGTGGAAAGTCCTACACCACGGAGTCTATCATGATAACGTGACACGAGAATCAAGAAAGTAGAGACATGACACCTAGGGTATGTTAACGAAGATGAAAATGTGTTTATCTGAGGGAGAAAATATTTTGAAACTACATAATGACCGATTTTTGGTTGCATTATGTGAGTTGTGTGTGTAAGAGTGCCAATGAAAACTTGGCGCGACGGAACCATTGTGAGGATACTCGGAAAACTGGCGCGGCGGAATCGAGATTGGATGTGTGGCTTGGTCATCCGTGGAGAGGAGCCAATGCAATTGTGTGCCAATGGGAATCCGGTGCGGCGGAATCATTATGAGGATACTCGGGAATCCGGCGCGACGGAACCGAAGTTGGGTGAGTTAGAAAGGTGTTTGGAAAAAGAAAGGTAAAAAAATAACGTCACGATCAACGATGAGTCAAAAAAGTCAACGTTAACGTTAGTTTGAATAAGAAATATGGATTTTATTAACTGTTGTCATTACACATGATTTATATCTTGTATTTTGATTCTCTTGTTCATAAGTTAAGGGTTAGAGGGTTTGAATTATTCTATTAAGCGTTGTAGCTCACGGTGTTGCCTTTTTGGTGACCCTAGCATATTATATAGATGGTGACGCTCGTACAATATGTCAGATCTCATAAACGAGCAGGATGGGCTTTATACTTTTGAGACCTTCGGAGCCGAGGAGCTAGCTGTGATGGAAGAACAAGCGGAGCAGTAATTAGGAACCTTAATTCCCTTCCGTTCGTAATAAAAGTACTTCTTTTAAGTTTTGTTGTAATAAAGAGCCCGACTCAGTTTATTTTTCAATAAAATTTCTTATTTAACGTACCCAAAATTTCGAAGCGTCACACATCCCTCTTTTATCTTTTATTCAAAAAGAGCGATCACAAAATGCCATATCCTAAGGTTTCGAATCGACAATCAACTGTCTTCATTTCTCTTCTCCCAAACTGGACTCTATGGATAACCTCCAACAGATCCAGATTCACTGGATAACCTCTATGAATCTCATTAAACTATCATTCCTCTAGCTAACCGCCCATCAAATCATCTCTTATATTTTTCGATTTCCTTTAACTCAAAAATCGTCTATGTAATCTTCTATGTACGTACATCAATCCCCAGTGAACCTAATGTCCATTCTAAGTTCTCGTAGGCATTAACATAAACCATGACAATAATATTTGCAATAAAAGATTCAAACCAGTAATGACATTCAAGTAACACACTAAATCAAATCACATACTACTAACTTAGTTTTACAAGGCTACGATACTAAACTTTATTCACTTAAAATTATTCTACTGTAACCTCGTTTAAAAATCATTACGTTATCAATACTAATTAAAACATTTGCAGACCCCAATCAAGATAAGTATTTCGATAACTTAAAACACCTTGGTCAGTTTGCATTTCCAGAACATGGTAGGATAGTTATTTCAAATCCTAATTACTGCACGAACTTACTGACATGCTACCAACATTTGGTCGTGTGATAAAACAAATCATGCAATAAAGTTAATCGTACAATAAAATAAATCATGCGATAAAGTTACGGTTGAACCGGAAAGCTAATTAACTTCGAGGTTTAAAATATCATTTACTTATTCACTAAGGTGGATTTACGAGCTATTCAAACATGAGGGGCTAAACTGCAATATTATTCCATTTTCCATTTCAAATTCCAGTGGCCGTTATATTTCGGAGAAAAAAACTGGGGTTCGGCCGGACTTCGACCGGCGACGTCCGGTTCGATTATTTTCACACCGAAATACTAAAATCAATATAGAAACGCGATATATACGTAGGGAGGTGAGTTCCAAACTACCTCTCGTCTGGCGAAACGGTTTTCAGAGGGGTTTCGGTGGCGGTCGGAGTGGCGTGGAGCTCGCCTGGCGGTGACCCGGTGGTGGTGGCTCCGGACTGATTTTCAAGGCTGCGTTCAGAGCTGGAACAAGGCTGGAACGGGGCCGGCTTGCAGCTGGTTTGGGGCGGCTTAAGGGAGCTGAAACGCAGCAGGTTTTGGGGGTGGGAAACCTGCTGCTTTTTTGGAGTTGTTTGGCAGCTGGTCCAGTGGTGGTGAGTAGATTTCCGAATAGTGGAGTGATGGAGGCGAAAAAGATGACAAGATACAGTGCTTTCTCACTTCCCTTCTCAGCCGAAAATGAAAATGGGAAAATGAAGAAAAGTTGAAGTTTGAATGAAGAAGAACAGAATCCACTACTCTCCCTCTCTCTGCCGAAAATGAAAATGGAAAGAAAAGAAGAGTTTTATTAGTAGAGGTTTGAAGAGGAAGAACCAATGGTTAAAAAGAGGAAGATATGTTAGGCCCCGTTCCGGAACGTGAAATAAGTATCTATTTTTTAATAAGACAATTTCAAACTCAAAAATGATGGGCTTATTGAAATCTAAAAATATTCATTATGAATCTTGTTTGAAAAATCTCAATGAGATCTTTAATACGGTATCAAAAAAATCAAAAAATTATTTTTTACTTACATTATTTTTTAATTTAAAAATATAAAATAAATACTTATTTTTTAAGAAGGTGTTCTGGAACGGACTCTTTGTAGGTTAGAACCCTAGAATAGGTGTGTTGTCACCATGGGAGGGTTTTAGGGAGAAAAGGGCTAGGGATGTGAAAGGCCCGCGTGGGGGAGGGAGTAGTGTGGCTGGAAAAGATGGCTGGCAGGAGGGGGTAGTGTGGCTGGAAAAGATGGCAGGAGGGGGTGGGTTGTCAGCCGAAGATAGGGAAGGAAGGGATGATGAGGTGATAGCTGCTTGTGTGAGAGTGGTATTCTAGTTACTCCGTATAATGTAATTGGTTCAATTACAAATTCAACATCTAGTTACACCACAAGAATTTAGTCACAAATACTAAGTCTCAATCGAAATTAGTCACACACAATATATCTACATATATAATCACGTGATTATATATATACATATTTACGACAACATATATATATATTACATCATCAGAAGAATCTTAGTGTAGATATCAATAAGTTATTAGGCCCCGTTCCGGAACGTAGAATAAATCTTTATTTTTTAAGAAGATAATTTCAAGCTAAAAAATAATGGGTTTATTAAAATTTAAAAATATACAATATGGATCTTATTTGAAAGATCTCGATGAGATCTTTTATACGGTGCAAAAAAAATTAAAAAATTATTTTTTATTTACACTATTTTTGAGTTTGAAAATGTGAAATAAGTAGTTATTTTTTAAGAAAGTGTTCTGAAACGAAGTATTACTTGACTTATAAGGTTTCTGTTTATTTTCTAAAATAAAGTCTACTTCCTTTCTGTCATACTATAATTTAATATTTTTAAACTAGTTAACTAATACTCCCTCCGTCCCTTTTTAAATGTTCTGCTTCGTAATTTCAACTTATTAAAAAGACATCATCATTATACCTTTCACATCAACTTTTTCCTCCACTTTCCCTACTTACCCATCATCATTACACTTTTACTCACTTATTTTTTAAAAAGAAATCTACTTTTAGGGATAAAATAGACAATGCACCAACTTTTACCTCATAACTTTACAAAATGGACACTTATTAAGGGACAGCCCAAAATGAAATACTGGACTCTAAAAAAGGGACGGAGTGAGTAGTACTTTTTATTTCTAATAGTTACTCCTAGTTTCTATTTTTTTTAAATGTAACAACTAATATTTTAATCTAACACTAGTATTTTCTAACTTGTAAATGAGTTAAAATAAATGCGTACTTATACATGTTGTAATCACATTAACATTTATCAATGGTAAATTAATCATGACATACATTTAGCATATTAAACATTAAAATGTAACATGTAGGGTTAAAATGAGACAAGTCATAGCATAGGGTCGGATGTGGTAAGCACAGGGGGCTGAGTGTAATATAAGAATAAAATTTTCGAAAACCAACGTCCATTCCATGTACAGAGTGGGTTTCATTGTTTCGGAAACTAGAGTAAAAACTCGGATCACCGGATTTTGATCCGTGCGCTGATTTCTTCCATTTTAACTCATTAAAATCATCATTAAAATCAAACCCTTATCTATCATTTTTTTTTTTTGTTGATTTTTCGCGAATTCTCTTAAAATTACGTTATGAACACATTGAACGACTCAAATCATCAAAATTTGATTGGGATAAGAGAGGTCCGCATTTTAGCAAGTTAAGGGCGCGCTTATGTGAGTTTCTAATAAGAACGTTAGAATGTAGACTTAAATGCAGATCTCATAATTTGGAGCCTTTCTGATCATATTTTTTGTGATATAAAATGTTCAACTTATTTAAACCATATTTTTAAGGGGTTGTAACATACCATATTTTTTTTCTTTCTTACATTTTTTTTCTGATTTCAACCCCTTGTGTGTATATATTTTAATTATTCTACTTGATTTGGATTTCGGTGAAAGTTGCCGCAGGAAATGTGAAAAAAACAAAAGAGAATTGGCGTATGGGTAAAATTGGTTGCCCGTAGTAGAGTAATTGTGAAATTTTGGAGGTATAGAATTATTGCATGTGAGTGAGTTATTGAGATAGTCTTTTTCATGGAGGCTCCATGAACAATTTGTTTACGGAGCGGCGCAATTTCAATTGTCTATTTGAGTAATTAATGGCCGAAACTTATTTTCAATTACAACTAATCACAATTAATTCTTCTCCAAAAAAATATCATTAACATCGGTCACGATTGACACGTTCTTAAAGAAGATTTTCTCGAGTGTTTTTATAGCCATGTGAGAATTTAGTGGAGAGAGAGAATAGTGGATAGAGGATTATTTCCCCCATTTGTCTTTCTTCGACGGATACTAGAATTATTTGCCTACCAAATCCTATACAATAGCCATAAATGCACCTAGGTTGAGTGAAGAGCAAGAAAGGAGCTTCTGTTGCTTATGTACCCCTCACCTTATTTTTCTACACACTCTCCTAGGTGATGGGATAGGCCAGTGCTTTAGGCTATGTTCTGAAAATCTTCTTAAAAAATAAATACTTATTTTGTCATTTTTCATTCAAAAATAAAAAGGGCCATTTCATAAAATTCAAATAAAAAATTCATTTCACATTTTCAAACTCAAAAATAATATAAATGAAAAAAAAATCAATTTTTTTTTGCACTATATTAAAGATCTCAATGAGATCTATCAAATAAAATCCATAGTGGTAGGAAAATTATTTACGTAAATACATAATTTTTGAGCTTGAAATTGTCTTATACAAAAAATAAGACTGTTGCTATGATAATAGGCGCCGGCGGAGGAAAATCGTACCGGCGGCCACGCTGGGCCGTCTCTGGCTACCAAACGGCCGATCTGAGCCATCCAAAAAAATTTTTTAAAAAAAACAAGGGGGCTTTTATGGGAATCAATAGCATCCGAGATATGTAGGGTGTTGGATCTGAGCACCCATTTTCCATGTATATATGATAAGCACCCTACACGGAAAAAAGAGGTGCTCGGATCAAGCACCCTACACACTTCGGATGTCGTTGATTCCCGCGCTAGCCCTTTCGGATTTTTTTTTTAGAATTTTTGGACGGCTCCGATCGGTCTTTCGGTGGCCAGAGATGGCCCGACGCGGCTGTCGGTAGGATTTTCCTCTCCGGCACCCATTGGTACCTATGTAAATTCTGAAAAAATAAGTACCACCTTCTTATTTTTTTAGAACAACCCTTATTATTGATCAAAAAATAAGTTCTTATTTGTTTTCTGTAACGGACTCTTAGAAGATCAGATGTCAATTAGAGTTCGTACAATATCATTGAAGTGCTTTTTGTGATGTGATCGGTCAGTAGACTCTCAGTACTTTTGTTTTGATCAGCGTAGACTCCAGTACTTTGCATTGAAAAAATCTAAAGCTGCCAAGAGGGACCTACATAACAAGTGCGATGACGAGGGCCTCTTTGCGCACCAGAAAGTCTACGGCCACCGAAGGCAAAATGCGGTGACTAGCCACTGCACGCCGTGACGGTTTACTCCGGATCCTACACGGACGATTTGGGTCGTTTAATAATTTAAAAAAAAACGAGTGGGTCACAATAGAAATCAGTCCGATCCGATATGTGTAGGTGCTCGGATCAAGTTTTTCATCTTTGGAAAATCGAAAACCAATCTTTCCATTTTTTTCGATTTTCCAAATACGAGAAGTTTGATCCGAGCAGCTACACATATCGGATCGAGCTGATTTCTCATGTGACCCACTCGGTTTTTTTTAAAAAAATTATTGAACGGATCGGATCGTTCATGCGGAATCCGGAGTGGACCCCAAATAACATGCGATGGCCGGCCACCGCATTTTGTCTGCAGCGGCCGTAGTCTTTCTGTTTTCGCACCCCCGAAAAAAACCCCCTTCCGGGCCCCACCACTTTTCCCCACCGGCTCCTGCCCCTCCCCTCTGTTTTAGGTATTCTTCTTTTTTTTTTCTTTTTTTTTTAACTTTTACTATTTTTTTTAACTTTTAAAAGATTTTAATTACTGTTTTTTTTTACTAATTTTTTTGTTTTACTTTTAAAAGATTTTAACTACTGTGTTTTATTTTTTTACTTTTACTAGTTTTTGTTTTACTTTTAAAAGACTTCTTACTATAATTTTAATTAATAAATGAATAATTAAAACATAACTTGTATTAATGCTGATAAACCCGAGGTAAATGTTGAACGTAATCGTTAGGGATGTGTGAAACTGAAAATTGAGAATAGCTTTGCTTGAGTTTTGCGAACTCCCGCGCCCCTCCCGCGTCTCCTACATTTGACCCTAGATGAAGAAGTGGATGCTTTTGTAAAGGAATGAATGCGTCGTCCACTTTGCTCATCTCTACTAGTAGGTCGACCTCTATAAGCCGTGTTATATAGTTAGAAATAAAATAGATAAAAGATATAAATAAATAAAAAATTAATAAATTTAACAACATAAAAGAATTATAAAATTTTAAAAAAATGAAATTTACTCGTATATATAATATTAAATAATTAAAAATATATATAAAGAGTAAAATATATAAATAAGATCGGTGCAAAGATCTTATTTTTCTTATCATTAAAAAAATATATTTTTTTACACCGTTTATATATTAAAAAATTAAATGTTTCAATTTTCAATTCGTTTAAATCGGTGCGAAGATCTTATTTTTCTTATCATTTTATCCTAAATGATCGTAATGAACTCTTGTCTCTAAGGCCATTCAACTTGTACCCTAAGAGAGTTTCAACTCTCTATTAGGGTACCCATTGAAAGGCCTTAGAGACAAATTCATTACGACCATTTAGAATGAAATGATTAAAAAAATAAGATTTTCGCACCGATTTAAACGAATTAAAAATTGAAACACTTAATTTTTTAACTATATTTTGTAATACATAAACGGTGTAAAAAAATAAGTGTTCCAATTTTCAATTCGTTTAAATCGGTGCGAAAATCTTATTTTTCTTATCATTTCATCCTAAATGATCGTAGTGAATTTTTGGTTCTAAGGCCTTTCAATGAGCACCCTAAGAACTCTAAGAGAGACCTGAAACTAAATAAAGAGTCTTAGGGTGCTCGTTGAAAGGCCTTAGAGCAAAAAATTTATTATGACCATTGAAGATAAAATAATAATAATAATATCTTCGCACCGATTCAACCGGATTGAAAATCAGAACACTTAAATAATATTAAATAAATAAAAGAAGAAAAAGATATAAAGATTATTAAGTAAATAAAAGAGAAAATGGGGTGGGGTATTTCTGGGCAGGCGGGGGTATTTTCGGAAGAGGGGGTGGGGTCGGGGGTGTGTGTGTCGAGGGCGCGAGAAGAGATTTACTGCCATGATGCCCCCCATTTGCCCTACACTAACAACGGAAGCGGGGCGCTTGATAGAATTTGCCTACTTGGAACTAGAGCTGTAAATGAACTGAGCCGTTCGCTAATTGTTCAAGGCTCGGTTCGGTAAGAGTTCGTTCAAGTTCGATTTGTCTGCTAAACGAACTGAACATTAATCTCAATTCTAGGCTCGTTTCGTAAATGAGCCGAGCCTGAGCCTAACGGTATTCGGCTCTTTTAGGTTCGCGAACCTATACTTAAATTTAATTTATAATTCAATAGGGGTCTATTTGTAAATGTGAAATTTTTTAAGGTTGTATATATAATTCAATACTTATTTTTCTCCCAAATTCTATACGATCAATGAGAGAGTTTGGGTTCGCTTGAGTTTAATGAGCTGAGCCGAATCAAACCTGAGTCTTGACGAGCTCAATTCGAGCTTAGATTCGGCTCGGCTCGATTCATTTGAGTTTAACGAGCCAAACTCGAGCCAAGATGTTCAAGTTCGAATCGAACCCTAGCCAAACTCTAGCCAAACTAGTACCTTAACGAACCCAAACGAGCCGAACCCGAGCCTTGAAAAATTTTAACGAGCCGAACTCAAGCCAAGTTGTTCAAGCTCGAATCGAACTCGAGCCGAACTCATACCTTAACGAACCCAAGCCGAACTTAACAGGATTCGGTTCGATTCGATTCGTTTACAGCCCTACTTGAAACCCATCCTTAAGTATTTGTTTAGCCATTCCACAAAAATCCTATGTTTAGTATTTATTTTTTATTTTGTGGGGCTTTTTACTGATCTTACAAAAATGATTCAAGTTATAAGTTATTTTTAAAAATATTTTTTGTGGGTTCTAGAAAAAATTAGCACAATCCAATAACGATAGGGTTTGTTTCAAAATTGTAGGGTGCTTCAAAATTTTTAAGGCGTTTTACGAATTTTGAAACAGTCCTTACTGATATCAAATTGAGCTAATTTTTTTCAGAAAGCCAAAAATAAAATATTTTAAGAATAATTTGCAGTTTCTACAAATTTTGAAACAGTCCTTATTGATATCAAATTGAGCTAATTTTTTTGTAGAACCCATAAATAAACATTTTAAGAATAACTTGCAGTTTGAATCCTTTTTGTAGGACTCGTAATGAGCCCAAAAGATAAAAAATAAAGGGAAAATGACGGGCCAGGACGTATTTTAATAATTAATACCCTTCAAGGACATTTTCAGCATTAACAAATGTTCCTATCTTGTCATTGGAGGGTATTAATTATCAAAACATGTCATTAGCCGTCATTTTCCCAAAAATAAATAACAAGTGTTCTAGTTGTGGGGCCTATTACATGATTCAAATCACAAATTATTTTTAAAATATTTTTTATGAGTATCTAAAAAAAATAGCTCAATCCGATAACGGTAATGGTTATTTCAGAATTTGTAGGGCACTTTACAATTCTGAAACAGACTTATCGATATCGAATTGTTCTAATTTTTTTCAAGAACTCAAAAAAAATATTTTAAGAATAATTTGCAGTTTGAATCATTATTGTAAGACCTGAAATAGGCCCCAAAAAATCAAAAATAAATATTGGACATCAGGTTTTTGTAGAAGGGCAAACAGGGGCTTAAGTGTGGATTCCAACTGGGCAGACATGAAACGGTTTAGTTTACGCACAGCAGTTTGCGGCTGTCCTTAGTACATTAGTACTTCAGAATGTGTTGTGCACAGATCGTGTACAGAATGTGTTGTGGGACTCGTTATAGGTCTCAAATAAATGATCCGAACCGTTCATTATGTTTAAATTATTTCAAGGAACTCCACAAAAATTCAGCTCAATCCGATACCTATAAGTACTTGATCTAATCGTCTAACTTTTTATAATCCTAAAACCTTGAAGAAATGTTCTAAATAGAAATGAGTTGATTTTTTACAGGGGCCATTGGAAAAATGTTCTAAATATAATGAACGGCTCGAATCATTTGGATGAGATCTATAATGAGCCCCACAACGCAATCTGTGTACGATGTGTGCACAGTTTTGTTGTGTCAATAGCAAGGTTCATTATACTTTTCATAAATTAACATATTACAAAAGCAGCTTCGACTTATATCAGCCTATCTAATATCAGCTTATCTAGTAAAATAAGACATCTTCAATTGCACTTGACGCTTTTACATGCCATTAAAAGTATCGATGATTAAATCGACATCAAACCTTTTCGCAATATCCTTCTCTATGTAAGTGATTTAGAGACTTGTTAAAAGTTCATCCTCCATCCTGTTGCGGACTCTAGTCTTCACACTTTTCATAGATACAACTTAGATTAATTTCACCAAGAGTACTTAGGATTTCCAAAATCTATTCTTCTCTGTTCCTATTTTTTAGAAACTGCCTTCAAAGTCTTGACAATATGGATTTTTGTGCTGAGAGAGAGGGGTCTGATGTGCCATGGAGATTTTAGAGCATAAAGAAGAAAACTTGTGAAACCCTCTTAACGTTGAGAATTTTTGTGGGAGAAAAATAGGAGTTAAATAATTGAGTACTCACTATTTTAACCATCAAATTTTATGTTTTGTTATATTTAACACGTGGCGTTTAGAAATTAACATTGGTATCCTCGTGTCCTCGATTTTTTTTCCAAAATCGTAGATCGGGACGAGCCTGTATACTTTCATAGGAAATATTTGTTTTTAAATACAAAAGTAGAATTTTTTCTTCTTCTTGCAAGGGCAGCCTCGGGTCATCCCTACTGATCCCTCCCTCAATCCGTCCCTGAAATAGAAGAGAAACATTATGGTATAGAAAATCCCAAACTCGAATCTTGAGAAATGTAGTGATCAGCATGAAGGTTCATGGGTGGACTTTCATGACAACGCAAACATACATCTCAGTGACAAATGGGTCAAGCTGGCGAGGACACAACATGTTCAAATGAGGCACGGCACGGTCTTCAACATGCACGGTATGATAGTGGGCTAAGCACGACACAATTCTAGACGGGCACAAAAGCGCGTGGGCATGAGGCACGACACACAAATACTAAGTTGTTACATAATTTTTTTTCCTGAAGAATCTCGGTTAGAGATGGGCCGGCACAGGCATGATACGGAAAAAAACGGCACGACACAACACAATTAAACGAACCAACATGACACAAAGCATGCTTGGCATGAAGCTAAATGGGCCGGACCGACACAGCACAACACGACAGCAGGCTCAGCCCGTTTGACATCCCTTCTTTTTGGACATATTGAATGGACACAACCTTTTCCTCACAAGCAGAGAGGCCATTTCCATGACTACCCATGACCACCAGCGACATAGGTGGTGTATAGAAACGAATTTACAAAATGACAAAGCATGCATCAAACGAAAATTTTAGCTCCTAGAATGCATTTAAAATTTTCAAGCAAACCCTTCCTCAATACAACCTCCCACTACACGAGCGAGAACCACAATAACAATCCTTCCTCTTGATGTCGCCATTGCCATCACGAACTCGATCCACCTTATAGTTGTAATCATAAGTCAACTCTCTTAAAGGAGGTATGTTTTTGGTAGCAAAGAACATTATGTGTGGCATTCTCTTGTCATCATGATCATAAAGGACATTTTGGGCATAGAGGTTTGGAGAGCAACTATGGTTTATGAACCTCCCCACATTCCCAAATTTAGCTGCATCAATAGTGAAGCCACTACCATTCTTCCCGATATCGAATAGATACTCATCGTTACCGACTCTTTCCTCTGCTTCCTGTTCTTGAAGCAACTCTCCCGTGTACTCGCAAACAAAACAGCCGGATTGAATGAAGTCCCGCGATCTAACACCCCACCCCATTTTCTCGGTCTTAAAAATCTCCAAACGGTATCGAATCCCGTTTTGGCTAACCCTATTTTGGCAAGAAGGCGGGCATTTGCAAGATGGGCCACACTCGTAAACAAGAGGCTTTTTCCTAACAATAGCGCCTTCCAAAGTGAATGGAATGTCGCCCCCATACCTAACAGTGCATGGGCATCTCTCGAAATCCACGCATCCATTGATGCAATCGCAACCCCTAGGGACAGAGTGGTTAGACTCGTACCACTCAGGGTAGATCACATTGGTAACATAATGAAACGGTGGAAGTTTCTCATCGTCCACGATGTTGATTACGCGAACAGGCTTCTCCTCTTTTCCTTGAGAAATATCATCAGCAGCATCACTAGGTAACTTCAAGACCGTAGACTTCTTTGGCATGCCAACATTTACTCCTTGGAGTTTCGGTTGCCCCGCCAATCTATTCAAAACAAACTTATAAACCAATTTTCCATACTCCCCTCTTTCTTGCCTACATTGGGTCACCGTATACAGCCCATGGTACGTATACGTCGTCTGTGACCTTCTTTTAGTCTTCAAAATAACCCTGACAGGGAGCCCAGCATCCATGCTGTTTTTCAAGGCAAGATTTCCCCGTGTAAGCTTTTGATCTTTGGGGGGCTTATCAGCAATCTTTGGATTTCCACCTTGACCAGAATATGTCAGATCATCAGAAGGTTCTGTTGCATCATTGCCATAGCGACCGGACTTAACAATGCTCGTGGCGAAATTTATCCCATTTCTCTCCATGTAATCAATTCCACCTTCAAACTGACGATGGAGGCCTATAACAACGAGTTCAGCCCGAAATTGGAATTTGTCACCAATTTCTACCCCCGGGACAGGTCCTGATAACTTTTCAGTATTTACCCATTTTTGTTGCTCTTTAAGAAGCGTTGCAGCTTTCACACAAAAGTGCGGCTTTCTTTTTCCCTTTGCCTCTACCTTGTGTTCATTTGAAAGCATCGTAAACATCTCTTGGAACAGATTCAAAACTTCCCTCACCTTACTAGGAGTCATGTCTTCGTTGATTTTCACACAAGGAACAATGCTAAGATCATTTGGTTTTCCGCCCACAAGAATAGGGTTCTCTATTTCTTTGTCCTTAAACAGTGTGTCCTCACATGGAACAATAGATTTCTCCCGAGAATATTCTTTGATATCCTGATTCTGCAATAAAACTGAATCATCCTGTATAGTATATTCCGTAGTTTTTCCTCCAATGCTCTTAGTGTCCGTTTCACAGCAAACAGAGTTGCTGCGGATTTTATCCACCATTTCCTTCAAAGCATTCCCTTCGAGCTGCTTCTCAAAACCATTCCCATCTTGAATTGGCACTTCTTGTTTCCCATCAGTTCTTCTTGTGTCAACTACTTGCATTTGTTCCACACTGCACTTATTACCCAAAACCTTATTGGAATCCGATGTACCATTTCGCTTTCCAAGGCATAAAGGAAAATCACGATAGGTAGTGACCCCCTTCCGGATCTTTGGGGATGGATATTTGCTAACACACGGAAGAGAGTGAGACGAGAATGTGGAAATATCTAATGTAGTGATTGGTTCCGCCTTGGTTATGTTTTCTGGTACATCAATCGGTTTAGGCTGATCTGGGGTTTTTATGAACACTTCGACATCATTGTCCACTGTCACCCATTGCCAAAGAGCTTCTTCAACATTGGCATTTGACAACATGGGCTTAGTAGTTTCGCATTCCATATCATTTGGTTCTGATTTTTTGACCGGTACTATATTCCCCTCTTCACCAACTTTTGAATTTCTGGTTGATCTTGCATCCACTCGAGGGGCATGATCACCCAAGTATGGAGGGATCCGATGGATGGCAGTAACCTTTCGACACTTGTAGTCGGGAGGATAGGCGCTGAACTTTGGAAGAGGGCGTTTTCCGGAAAATAGAGTCATTTTTGGCAGTGGAGCTTCCCCTTCAAGATGATCCCAACGAACAACGGTGATTACCCCCGGAACTAGGCTGGAAAGAAAAAGTCAAAAACCACTCATACATTTCAACAAGGGAACCATCTCATTACATTTCAACCAGGGAATTGAAAACAGAAATGCGTAGTTATACTGCATAAGCGCAAATGCAAGCAGAAAAACGAAATAGAGGGATTACAAATAAGAGTCTGATTTTGTTCATCCACTTAACCCACGGACAAGGAAACGGACATTACGCGGACAAGTCATTTCTTTGAAATTAGGGACATGTCAAATGTAAAATGGATTTGTAGTATAGAAGTATGTTATGAATTTATATAAAAGTCAAAAACATTATTTCTATCAAATGAAGAACTATACTATGAAGATACAAATCAGTGGTCCGCATACAAGTATACACGAACTTATCTTTCCAAATTTTCACTCTGGGCTAAGTTTTTAAAATTATACTTTAACCTTTTAACATGTTATTAGCATGTTCCAAGAGTGTCACCAACGTGTCCTAGAGTATCAAGTCTGACTAAAAGAAATATTTAGCAAAACAATCGGACAATTGTTTAGGCATGTTCCAGAGATTGTCGTGTAGTGTCCATGACCGACACGCGTCGGACATGGATACCTAAGGCTGGTAGACGTGTTTGTGCTTCTTAGTGTAGCACACATACGGACACAGATACGAAAACGAGAGGGGACACTGATACAGACACGAGACACGATATTTTATAAAAAAATAGGGACACGAACAACCTTTTTAGGTATGCAAACCTAAATTGTCACTATGGATATCTGCGGGTCAAGTTCAGAATCTACCAACCTTAGGAGGGTAAAACCGACTGGATATCTGCGTTCTCAATTGTATCGTGTTTGTACTCTCTATATTTAGGTTTAGACTCCTATCAAATGCATTAATTTTTTTTTTTTTGAACACAGAATTATTTTGAAGTTATAAATGTTTTACTCGTCATAAAAGTCATACTGTTGTGGGGGGCATGTCCCTAAGTGTGTCCCCGGATTTTCTTGGCATGTCCCATCGCAAAAATTGTCAAAATTAAGTAGACATACCAGTTGGCGTGTCCTATATGTGTCCATCCTTGGTTTGTCACATGTCATGGGGTTTCTTAAATAAATAAGGCGGCCCTAGGAGGGTGAATGCTTTGTAGGCCATTACCTTGTCTTTATTTAATTTTTTTTTCACATTTGTTAGTTTTGCGTCAAATTTTTGTAGATTATTGATTTGTCTCGACGAGAGGAATCGGAAAAGTAAAAACTTTTGATTGAAACTCATAATTTTTGGAATAAAGACGAAAATAAGTCAAAAAGATAGTATTTTAGACTTATTTTTGTCTTTATTCAAAAAGTATAAAGTTCCGATCAAATTTTTTTTGCTTTTCTCATTCCTTTCATTGAGACGAATCAAGAATTCACAAAAGTACGACGCAAAACTAACAAAAGCGCGATTTTTTTTTGAATAAAAACAAAACAATAAGTCACTTTGACTTTGTTGCTACTGCCCCGGGGTCTACTAGTGTTCAACCCAACACAAAATTGTTCTCAGTATAGAAACACACACGCAAAGAATCAACCCCGGGGTCTACTAGTGTTCAACCCAACACAAAATTGTTCTCAGTATAGAAACACACACGCAAAGAATCAACCGAAAACCAGGCAAAACAAACCCAAATTCCATTAATTAGGTTACATTTCAGATGTAAACGAGGAAGATACATTTCATAGTTGTGCATAGACAAACAGAAAAAATGGAGGGAAAAAATCCGACTGATCTTACTGCGGAAACAAGTGCTACAGAACCACAAAGTGGAAATCAAGATGTTCATTCAAGGCAGTAAGTACACTACTTGATTATTATTCATTTTCATTCGTTCAAGAGAGAGAGAGAGAGAGAGAGAGAGAGAGAGAACTACTTCAATATTCAAGACTACCAGAAGGAACAGAAAGGAAATGAGAAAAACTCATTTAAGATAGAAAAACCAATTAATTCAAGATTCGAGTGAAAATATGGAAAACGTTGCTTACTGCAGATGGGTCTTTCTGTGTCTGGAAGCCAAAAAACCAGAGAGTGAACAATAGGGTTATTAAAAGTAGAACACTTATAATTGGAAGTGTTCCGGGTTTCTTGGGGCGTGTGAGAACCAATTTTGGCACGGGGAATGCTACGTACAAAGAAAATTTATCCCGAAAGTACCCCGAAAATAGTAATCAATGGTTAAGAATCACTTTGATAATTGGGTCACACATATCAAAGTGAATCTCAACCATTGATTACTGTTTTCGGGATACTTTCGGAGTAAATTTTCTTTATCCCTAGCATTTCTGTTTTGGCACGGGCAATTACTTTCGTAGGCTCCGATATTATTTGTGTCGAAAATCTATTTGTCAATGTCTTGTGATCGCTACTTTGTTGATAAAGTAAACTTGATTTTAGATAATTATGAATTTTAGAAAATCGTGGAGACATATGATACATAAAAATAGAACACTTAACCCGGGGGGGGGGGGGATTGGAAGTGTTCGGGTTTCTTGGGGCGTGTCAAAACCAATTTTGGCACGGGCATTTACTTTCGTGGGCTCCGATATTTTCTGTGTCGAAAATCTATTTGTCAATAGATCTTTTGATCGCTATTTTGTTGGTAAAGTAAACTTGATTTTAGATAATTATGGATTTTAAAAAATCGTGGAGACATATGATACATGAATATGTGTGGTTCATGTATAGAATTAAAGAATCTAGTTGAAGTATTTATGTTTGTAGGCAAAGAGTCATCTAGTAGTTTGTGTACTTGGTAAGATTCATATATATAGAGTCTATAAATACCTATGTAATCTAGTGATTCTAAGTGTGACTAAGGTCTCGTTCGGCCAAGTGGCTTATTTTTTTTATATTTATTTAAATTTTTTTTTTTGTAATTTTTTCGTCTTTATTCCAAAAAAAATTGATTTCGATCATAATTTTTTACTTTTCAGATTCACCTCGTCATGACGATGCAATAATTCCCTAAAAATTGACGAAAAACTAACAAATACAAAAAAAAATTTAAATAAAGATAAAAAAATAAGCCACTTGGCTCATTTAGCCGAATAGGGCCTAAGGTGTGATGGAAAGTAGAAGAGAATGATTTAAAAGAGTGGAGTTGAGTAGAGTGATGAACTATTAGAAGTAGTCGAGTGTGATAAAGATTGTTGAAGAATTTTATCATAAATTGTGTGTTATCTCCTCCCTCACATTTCTCCTATTTGTTTAAGTGCATTTGGCCCATCATGATTTTCTAACAAATTGGTATCAGAACTACAACGATCCTGGTATTGATCCCGTGGAGTAGCAATAGATCATTGTTTGATGACAATGGAGACCTATATTGGTTTTTGAAGTGAGAAACTAATTAATGTTCTCCAACTACAAGAGAATGATGGTTATTCTATCAAATTACTTCAAAGCATGTGACTTATGGGATGTTGTTGGAGAAGAGCTGACAACGGATTGGCCCAAGAGAATCCGAGAGAAGAAATAAGAGAAAGCACTCAGAATTTTAAAGAAGGCAATTCATGAAGAGATATGGAAGGACATTGGAGAAACGAGATCTCCATGTCAAGCTTGGAAGATGCTTGATTGCATCACCTTTAATTGTAGAGGGAAGTCATTAGACAAGGAGTATTGGCTTCAATGCTTTGAAGAAGTTTAAACAAGATGAGTGTGATTTTGAAGATCCACCACTAGAAGTTGGGGGGTGATTGTTTTCCCATTGAAGCCAAAGAGCTTGAGGAGAATAAAATTGAACAAAATGTAGCCAAGCAAAGTAGGCATGAAGATCAGATGAATGGTGAAATTGTGGAATTAGTAGAAGAAAAAGACATGAAAGAAATAATTGTTGAAGTCAAGGCTCACAAAGAAAAGGCCTTTCTAGGAAAGGAAGATGATGCAATTGAAGATGAGATTGACGGTAGAGTTGAATATGATGAAAGGAAGAAGGTGGAAATCTGGAAGGCTAATGAGAATGAGGAGATTCAAGAAATTCCTGATGACAACCTTGAAGTCAATTAGTCCAATAGAGTTAAGAATTAAGGACTTCAGCCATGTAAATTTGTTGGCAAAATCACTCTATTGAAGCCTGAGAATGGAAGTCACGAGGGTAATTTTTCTAGTAAATGGAATTCACACATTGATTTGGAAAATAGTGCATTTGACACTGGCTGGGTAAATATGGATGAGTTCTATGAGCTGCATGATATGAGATATGCAAAATTCAATAATGGAGACTGAAGGAATATCCGTCTGAACGAAAAATTTGAAGATGTTCATTTGAAGGCCATACACATCCATGAAAATGGCTATGAAAATGGCTGCTATTGAAGGTGGCAGATTCAAGTTGGTAATGGTGATGCTGCGGTCAATCCCTCAGTACAAAATCAAGTTTACGGGGAATGTTGGAAAAGTAAACTTGATTTTAGATGATTATGGATTTTAGAAAATCATGGAGACACATGATACATAAAAAGTGTGGTTCATGTATGGAGTTGAAGAGTCTAGTTGAAGTATTCATGTATGTAGGCAAAGAGTTATCTAGTAGTTCGTGTACTTGGTAAAATTTATGTATGTAGAGTCTATAAATACCTATGTAATCTAGTGATTCTAGGTGTGGCCAAGGTGTGATGGAAAGTAGAAGAGAGTGATTAGAATAAGAGTGGAGTTGAGTAGAGTGATGAACTACTAGACGTAGTCGAGTGTGATAAAGATTGTTGAATAATTTTATCATAAATTGTGTTATCTATCTCCTCCCTCACATCTCTCCTACTTGTTTAAGTGTATTTGGCCCATCACGATTTTCCAACATACTTTTGTGAGGTCTAATTTTTTCTATTCTGAAAATCATGTGTCTCATGCTGAGGAGTTTTCCAGCCGTTGGAATATGCAATTTTTTTTTTTATGTTTTAAATTCAACAGTTAGGAAACTCCTCGATACAAAGGAACAAAGAAGTATTCTTTTCCCTCCAATCGGAGATAGGAATGGGCGGCCAGCAGGCAATATGGGCCCAAATTTCTTTTAGACGCCCCTTGGGTTGGAAACAGCACACCAAGCATACCTTTTTGTGGGCCTACCCATGGACGGAATTTGGGTATTGGGTCAAATACATCCAATGACACAATGGCATCTTTAATAAGTACAATACTATTTATAGTATTTGGAAATCAAGAGAAATCATAGAATGAAGTTTTAAAAATTAGGCATGGAAGAAATTTATTTTTTATCCAAAATTTGTGCATCTTCTCATAGTGACTCTCTTTTAGGAAGAAAATCAAAAGTTAAGTATTGGCTAATTTTATATAAGTTTGATTGACAACTGACAAAAAAGGTTGAACTACGACGGAGAGCAAGAGAAGAAAAACAAAAAAAAGGAATTGTGTCACTAAGATGCGTTATTGTCAATGATAAAATTATACTGTAGGCATCTTTTCTGAGTTTTTGTTAGATTCAGGTTAAACTTTTTAGATTGGTTATTCACCTCAACAAAAGGAATATAAAAAGTACAAAAAACACTAAAGAGAAAAATTACCAAACAATTGTCTTTCTTCTTTAGTGTTGTCTCATATGAACTTTTATCAATTTCGGTAAATAATTTTATACATTTCTGATTCTTCTCGTCAATATGATGAATGAGTGATCTAAAAAACAATGACGAAAACCTAGACAAAAATTACAAACAAAACTAATACCGGAAAAATATCAGAGAACATTTAGGAAGAACGTGCATGTTAAGCAATTAAAGAACAAAGACTGCATTTTTTATTTATGGGCCACTAGCTCCCTTTGCTACCAGTGATCGCTATTTCGTCTGATCTATCCGTATCTAATCCAATTTTTACCCTGAAGAGATCGCAGATTCGGAGATTTGTTCAGGGACCAGGTGGATTGTTTCTAAAAAAACTTCGGGAATTGGGTAGGAAGCGGGGTTATGTCTGTTCCCGCTCAATCTAACCTTATAGGGGGGAAAAACTAGGGGAAATCACAGTTCAGTGGGTAGTGGGGTATTTTATCCCCAAGTCAAGGACCAGTTTTTGTGAAATTCCTTTAAACGTGAAACGGAGAAAGATAAATTCCTAATACATGGAAGGGCCATGTTAAATGACTATTACGCCCTTTAGCCAACCCTTCCCCTCTCTTTCTCACAGTCACCGACTTTCAATCAACAAAGTCTCCCTCTTGTCAGAATTTCGTAACCGACCACCGCATCCTCCTCCGCCGCTTCAACCATGACTCATATCCTTCAAAATCAAATCTTCATTAAAATCTTCTTTTGTTTCAATTCCTCGTTTTTAATTCGATTAAAGATCAAAACTTTTACTTTATCGAGTAACAGTTTTCGTTTTTCCCCAACCCATCACCGCCGCCCATCACACCCACCACATCCACCATTGCCGTTGTCACCCATCACCACCACATCGCCGAGCTCAACAATTCCAGTATTCCCAAAACAAACGGTTCAAACCTTCATCAACCACCACCTCGTCGTCGTCTTCGATTTGGACCGAGTCAACTCGTCTGTTTTGTATTTTTTTTAATTTCAAATGGGTTTGTGATGGATTTACGAGAGGTGCAATGAAAAGGTTGGGGTTTTGCATAAACAAAAGTATTAGTAAATTACATTTGCGTAAGTCTGTGAGGAAAAGGCTGGGTAGCACCGCTGGGTGCAATCCACTCAGATTGGAAAGCATGGTCACTGGCGTAGAATCCGGAAAAAGGTGAAGAAAGTATCGGCACGAGTTAATAGACGATATGAACTTATCCCAAACAAACAAAATATGATTTGGGACAAAGTTCTTTAAAAAAATATGATTTAGTCTATGTTAACAGAAAGATTAGTCTTTATTAATACATAATGTTGTTTTTTATAATTAATCACTTGCTCTTTTATAACTCAAATAATATAAAAAGTCAAATTATTTGGGACAATATTCTCTAAAAAAATATGATTTGGTCTATGTTAATAAAAAGATTGGTTTTTACTAATATACAATGTAGTTTTTTTTAATTAATCACTTGCTCTTTTATAACTCAAATAATATGAACAATTAAATTATTTGGGACAAAATTCTCTAAAAAAATATGATTTGGTCTATGTTAACAGAAAGATCGGTCTTTACTAATACACAATGTAGTTTTTCATAATTAATCACTTGCTCTTTTATAACTCAAATAATATGAACAAGGCACCAGATCATCTGTTCGGTGGTGGTGCGGTCCTACTGGCTGTGGTGGCGGCGGCAGTTTGGTTTTGGGGGGTGGGGGGGCGGGGGGCGGATACCGCCACCAGGCTCTGCAGGTGGTGCTTGTGGTGGTAGTTGTGGTCGGGATCCGGTGTCAAGAACAAAGGGTTTGAAAGTAAAATGATTTTGGATGGAGGGCATTTTTGTCTTCAAAATCATGTCTTGGCAATTAATATTTTCCTTTCCATGACTTTTCAATTCCGAAAAACTATTCCATGACTTGGGGATAAAATACCCCTCTTCCCACTGATCTGTGATTTCCCCAAAACTATAACTTGGTAGATTTAATTCCATGGCTTTTACCCGTGATCTACTAACTTTTCTATTGTTCTTCTTGTGATTTCAAAAGGATCGTTAACCATTATTTCTTTCTGTTATTTGTATTACAAAGTTGGGAAAGTCCACAATACACATATCTTAAAATGGTGTACCATGTGCACTTATTTTATGATTTATTCATAACATTTTAGTATGTTTCGTAACTTTTGTTCTAGAATTCATAATATTTCAGCAGTATGATTTGTAACATTTTCATTATAATTCATTACATTTTGGTGTATCTCGTAACCTTTATACAATTCGTAACTTTTTAGCAATACGATTCGTAATATTTTCTCTATAATTCATAACATTTTGATGGGTGCATATGATATATACCCAAATAAGGAGTGTATATTGTAGTCTTTTCCGATAAAGACTTACAAAAATGACAAGTGTGTCAGCTCCACACACACCCCGCACACACCTAGTGTGTGTGAATGTATTTGAGAGTGTAAAGTGAATATGGTTGTATCATTGTTGAAAGCCTTATAATAAGTGACTTTTGTGCAATTAATGTACGGGTTACAATGAAAATTCAAAAGAAGAGAATCAAATGGAAAGATCAAGGTTTTGAATCAGGTCTATTGGCTACTATCAGCCGATACGTATCGATTTTGTCTAAATTTAGTACCCTACTCTTCTAATTTTATTTAGGCCATTAGATTATAAAAAGATTAAATCTCTTTTTTTTTTTAAATAAAAAAAAACCTTCAGATCCCCAAATCCCTGCGGGAATCTCCATTCCCCGTATGGCGAGGGGATGGAGGGAATGGAGGGGCATGGATAGTAATATCCTACCCCGATCAGCCCCGCTGCCTACACTATTTGCAAATTGCAACAGCATAAAATGAGATATATAATGTATTGTAAATAAGTCACTACGTTAATTTTCTTTGGGTCGTATCATGAATATGTGAGAGTGAGATTTCATGTCAGTAATAGCCAGTCCTAAGTTGCTGCCTTCGTGTGTAGAGGTATGTTATTGTGTTGTGTCATAAATAGTGAAGTCACTATCGAGGAGCCCAGTACAACATTATTCGCTTTGACCGCTATGCGCATCACACAGTCCTATACCAGTATGTCCAATTGGCCAACACCAGTATGTCCAATTGGCCAACGCAACGCCTGAGTTGCCCCAGGAAAAAGGACTTGTACAATGGGAGGGTTAATTGGTCTTATACATAGACCACAACTCTACTTTCACCAACCAATGTGAATTGTGAAATGTCACAATCTCCCCCACTCAAGAACACACGTCCTCGTGTGGGGTTGAAATTTATCCGACGTTTCTGATTGATACATGCTCAGATACCATTTGCAACGACCTGCCCTCGCGCAATTTCACCAAGCAATGTGGGATGTCTCAATAAGATCTCCCAAGTACATAACTATAATCTATATGTTTGGGAATCACAAGATTATGTTTGTGAATTGCGTGTAGCGAAACCTTAACTATATCATGTGGATCCTTGGGGGAGAAGAAATCTTGCGATTAATCAATATACTATATATGATCCTCTCTTCATCGGCCACCTAGTTATAAAAAAAAAAAAACAACTATAATCCTCCCTTCGTATGGATGTTTTTTAATATCTTTGAACACCCTACTTCGCACAAGACAAATCTAATAAAGAAAAGTGTTGAGCTTTAATTCAACTCCATTAGTAGGTTGAAAAAGTCATATGACCAAAAGAAAAATAAAAGATGGAAACTTACATGTTTTTTTCTAGTTGACAACACTGAAGCAGATATCACTCGAACTTTGTCCTCGGTCGTTAGCTTCAGAATATTGAAATTAGTAGAGGTGTGCGCTAATTGACTCGGATATCCTTGATTTAACCCTTTTTGATTGGGACCTTTGGGGTTTGGAAATCTTGAGAACTTGGCACCACACAAGCCCCAAGGCTTAGGTATATCCCTGCTCCTGCCGCCGCTCACACTTCGTGCAACTAAGATGTGAAATACACAAAAGTGTACAACAAGACCTAAGTAAAACTCCAAACCCTAATTGCCTTTTTATAGGCAAGAATGAATGATACTAGCTTATTCTTGAATCCTAGTTGTATTGGAACTCTATCGCTAATTTGGAAGCTTTTGAAACCGACTTTGATTTTAAAATTTGAATTCCCCTCGAGCACGAAGTTGCCATAACCAGGATTCTCTAAGGAATTGATAAGGTGCGATCAGTAATACAGTGGTCCAGTTTTAAGTTTTCATTTGCACCAGTCATGGATGGACACGTCGGTAACATAGATCTCTTGATGCTATGTGGCGTCAGTTAATAGGAGTTCAAATTCAATAGTTGTCCAATGAGAAGAATCAAGATTGGAATCGATTACATAATGGAAATATACGATATCCTATTGAAATCAGGAATGTTTCTAAACCGGGATAGGCCGGCCGTAGGCCTGAAGGTATCGGATTACTTGAGGAGTAAGGAGTGAGTAATTATTCAATACTCTCGGAGTATATGAACAGTATATTTTATTCTCTCACATAATATATGGGTTCCACATATGTCTTCGGAGGGAGTATACTGTTCATATACTCTGAAAGTATTGAATAATTTTCGAGGAACAAAATAGTTAGTATTCCAATGGGGCCAATTGCACGACGTTAGTATTCCTACGGGGTAATCAATAAGCGAATTGCATGACGAGTGGGAGCATCTCCAAGAGGTTTAAATGGACATTGTCTGTTACTCCTTCCATCCCCATTTAACAGTTCATCATTCTATTTTAACCGGATAAAAAATTAGTTATATTTTTAATTGATAATGAATTTTATATTTACTATATATGAATCTTGTTTGAGATATCGATTAGTTTTATAAGACAATATTTTGAAAATCACATAAAATATTATAAATTACAAAATATAATCAATTAGAAAGTAGCACGAACTCTCAAAATGAACTATTAAATGAGCACAGAAGGAGTATTATACATCAAACTCAAATTTCAATGTTCCAAGAGACTCTCTACTTGGCTAGGCATTGCCCTGTTTGATAACAATATTCGCACTTGGGATTGGATTACCAATCCCATGGAACTACTAATATTGTGTTTGGTAACCCAAAATGAGTTGGGATTATTAGTCCTTAGGACTAGCAAGGTGGGGATTAGGGGTATTGAGAAGGGCCTCTCCCACTTGGTATTAACAATCCAATCCCATCCTTGCCAATGCACAAATACCAAAATAGCCTTCACCAATCCTACCTCCTTACCAATCCTATCCCATGTGAAGGGCAAAAACGAAAATGTATACTACCAATCCAATCCTATTCCATGTGAAACAAACATGATATTAATAGTCTCGTCATCTAATCCCATCTCAAACAAACATACTCATCACCAATCTCATCTTCTTACCAATTCATTCTCATTACCAATCCCAATCCCAATCCTAATCCTAGTCCCATCTCCTTACGAATCACAATCATCTATCACTGTTATCAAACGGGACAAATTGTCTTTATCTGCTAGTACAGAGCAAAGAAGACCAGCTATTCTCTCCCTTTTCTCCTTCTTTTTATCTTTTTGCTACTCGATTTTATAGGTAGATGTTCAAAAAAATCTGTTTGATAGAGGGCAAAGATAGAGAGTAGTGTTATTCATTGATGAAAAAGTGAATAGGTAAATTAAGTACATATTGTCTTCTCTCTTTTTTTTTGGACTTTTTACTAGGCAAAGTAGGGATTAGTGTTGAAGATGCTCTATACAAAACAATATTTTCTATATATAGTTCCTCGTCATTAAATAAAATTAGGGATGGAAACTTCGGTAACGATCCGCTAATGCGAACAAGACACTAAGTTTGAGGATTTAGGCCAACCACTTTCAAACACAACACAACCCACCAACACGGAAATTAAATGGTTGGAATACGAGTTAGATTTGCGTAACTCGATAAGAATACAGATAACCATATAATTTGTCGTGTCGATCCGTTAACCGGCTAACCCGAAACGACATGACACAACACAACTCGATGCCGGTGATGCCAACCCATTGTCCGTACTTGTGTTTACTCTCTCTCTCTCTCTCTCTCTCTAATTTGTACTATATCCAACATATAGATTTCTCCACGTATTCACGATCGAACCATCTTTTCAAGGCTATATATCCAAATGTGATAGCAAGTTTATTGCGACGACAATCAGTCTGCATATACATCTAGTCCCTCAATAAGATCAAAAAATTGAACCCAAAAAAGACTAGATTGTCCATTATCAAAGAAACAAAGAATAAATTGTCAAAACTTCGATGAAATCAGGAAAAGGACACCAAATAGGCTGTCGAAGAGAGATATTTCTACTTTTTCCCATGGTCATTCCCCCCATCGACTTGTACCATGTCATTGAGCTTACATGGGTTTGAGCCCATCAATGGATTTTGCAAACCAAACATGAGAAATTCTAAGTACAAAAAAAGTGTACCCCGAAATTATCCCGAATAGGCAAATCAATGGTACAGATTCACTTTGAAGTGCATCTGTACCGTTGTTTACCTTTTTGCGGTAATTTTGGGTATATTTTCTTTGAAAAGTCACAGCTTTAATTTTCCAAATTATTTCCAGCACTAGACAGCCAATTGATGTTGGTGGGTGGATTCATCTTCAGTGCTGGAACAGCAATGGAGCTTTGGTGTGCTCCCAATGCTTTGTGGAGATCCCAGCAACATCTCTCCTTGGAGATAGCGACAGTAGGCGTGGAAGGTGTCGGGTGTGACGTTCAATTGGAAGCCCAAACCAAACAAGAAGTCCACCTCAAGTAGGTTCATCTCTCTTGTGCTGATTCCCCCAACCTTGGCATAGTAAGCATTGTTGTAATACCTAAAAAAAAAAAAAAATCACAATGTGGGATGTCTCAGCCTATCATCTCAGCCCATATAAGACATTACAAAATGAGAAATAGATATATTTGAGATAAATTTTGCTTTTATGTAGGCCGAATGAGATCGGAGGCCATCGATAACCCCTTACAAAGAGCGTAGGCACACTAAGAATCGCCCTTAGAGTGTTCTTGGTTTGGGCTAGGCCCAGATGCTTATTAGAGGCTTTTATTTGGGGTATGGCTCCTAGAGTGTGTTTGGACTTTGTCCTGACATATTTTCTTTTCTTTTCATCCAATCTTTGATTGTATTTCCCTCCCCCTTTTTTCATCTTGATGTACTATTCGTCAAGATTTCTTAATAAAATTTTGTTTGCCGATCCAAAAGAAAAAAAAATCGTCCCTAAAGCGATCACCATCGATAACCCAATTCTTAAAGCTAAACTTGGCACAAGAAATGGCAAAGCCATTTATTCCCACGTCAGTGTTTATGTGCTGCAATATTTTGTTCAAATTCAATGATACAAGTGATCCAAGCTGTCATTTTGGCACTATTGGTGTGTATCTTTGTCAAATATTGACCAAATACTTGTTACAAGTTGTGATTTAGAACGCAATCACTAATAGCTGTAAGATGGTTGGACGAAATTCTCATAAATAAAAAAGCAAACGTCCACCTACTCTCTCTCTCAAATACACATTTTGTTTTACTATTTCTGTGGCCATGGTATATATATAGGACTTCATTTCGACTAACAGAGTACTGTAAAAAAAAAAAATTTCATTTGAACCTATACTAAAAAGACAAAAAAAAAAAAAAAAACAAGTTAAAACCATGCTAGAGCCCCGACAAATTAATTCGCTAGTTGTAAAAGCAAAGGGTCACCTTGAGTTGGATGATTATTTAGTACTCCACAGGCCTCTACTACCACCACGGACGGATCCAGAAATATAGTTTAGTGAGGACATATTGTTAATTATAATAGCGAAAATTTATCTTTCTAGTTAACTGTAATAATATTGTACACAATTAAGGCATGTATTACACGCTACAACAGTTTATAACACATATTTTCAATTAAATTATGTAAAAATGAGCACAAAATCTCAAATAAAAATTTTAGAGTATGTTTTACATAAACATTGACAAGTTTTAGATTGATCGAGATAGTTTTATTAATGACATTATTTCAAAATATTGCTCTTAGACAGTTAAAAATAAATAGAATTAAGAAAGAATCGTTCTAAATAGACAAATAGTTCAGAAACCAACAAGTTTAAGAGTATTGCTATGAGTACCGACTGGCCGGGAGGGAAATTGTACCGATCAGCCGCGCTGAGCCGTCTCCAGCCATCGGATGGCCGATTCGAGTTGTCCAAAAATTCTAAAAAAAAACCGAGGGGCCCAACACCGGAATCAACGGCATCCAAGGTGTGTAGGGTGCTTGATCTGAGCACCTCTTTTTTGTGTATATACACGTATATACATATATACACGAAAAATGGGTACTCGGATCAAGCACCCTACACACCTCGGATGCCATTGATTCCCGCGTGAGGCCCCTCTGTTTTTTATTTTAAAATTTTTGGACGGCTTGGAACGGCCGTCCAGTGGCCGGATACGACCCGGCGTGGCTGGTCGGTACGATTTCCCTCCCCAGCCGTTGATACCTATATCATTATTGCAAGTTTAAATGCACCATGTGACGAACTTGAAACATAAAACTCATTCTATATGTATTTTTTTGAGATATATACAAGTATGTATTAAAGCACTACGTGACAGTTGCGGTGCTCCAAGAAGAAGCAGTAAGTCTGCATGGGAATCAATAAAGCTGTCTTGACTTCACCCTATCATTAGCGAAGGCTTGCTGTGACCTTTTCTACATTTGGGCTTTCATTGCTAATAAATAACGAAGTTGTATACATATGGAATGTGTTGCTCTGTTTTAAACTATTGTTACCCAATCTATGGAATATCCAGGTAATCTCCATTGATAGACAGAGTATAAGGGCACACCCACATGATCTTAGCTGGCCATGTCTCATTATCCAGGTAATCTCTGTTCCTTTTTTCTTTGATTTGTAAATGACTTCTACATACAGTATATACAAATACTGTAGTAGTCTACTTACCCAAAAGAAAAATGGGAATGACTTCGGTGTCCCCGGTTATTTTGGGGACACCGTAACTTTTGACATAACAAAACCATTATGAGTATAACCAAAATCCATTACAAGCATAACAGAACCATAACAAAGCATAACCAAAACCACAGTAAGGCATAACTTGTTTGTTATGCCTTTGTTGGGTTTGGTTATGTCTTGGTTGGTTTTTTGGATATTCCTTAGTTATGCCTTGTTTGGGTTCTGTTATACTCGTAATGGGTTTTAGTTATACTCATAATGGTAAAGTTATGCCAAAAATTACGGTGTCCCCAAAATGGCCGGGGACACCGTAGCATCATCCGTATATACAAATACTGTAGTAGTCTTTTTTTTTTTTTTAGGGAATGACTTTGGTGTCCCCGGTTGTTTTGGCCCCCACCATAACTTTTGACATAAAAATCCATTATGAGCATAACCAAAACCCATTACAAGTATAATACAATCATAGCAAGGCATAACAAACATGTTATGCCTTAGTTGGTTTTTTGGATATTCATTGGTTATGTCTGTTTGGGTTCTGTTATGCTTGTAATGGGTTTTAATTATGCTTATAATGGTGAAGTTATGCCAAAAATTACGATGTTCTCAAAATGACCGGGGATACTATAGCATTATCATTTTTTATATGATCACAAAAGAATCAGTAAACTACATAGAAGGCAAGAAGTCATATGCCAGAATATCCTCTAAATCGGACGGAATACAATCCGTATGAAACAAAATTTTCCTACTTAAGCATTTTGTCGCGATCCAGTGAGCTGCTCTATTTTTTTCGCAGCAGCACCACTGAAATGAAAAAAATGGTGATTTGCATCTGAAAAAATATAATTTGATGGCCGTAGAAGAGAAATAGAGATAAAGAACAAAAAAGAAGAAGAAATAATGATTTCCAAGAGATAGAAATTATAAGAAAGGAATTTTAAACCTGTAGCTCAAATAAATGAAGACAGAGGATCAAAAAAATCAATTGAAGACAGAGAAAAATGGACTATCGAATTGACGACAAAGATCGAGAAATTTTTTATTTTTTTTTCACATAGAGCTATAGAGAACACTCCAATACAATTAACAGCGAAACTTGAGAGAGAGAAAGAAGAGAGAGAGGAACTCACATATCATCCATGAACTTGGCAGAAACCAAACAACTGGTGATGATCAAGCGATGCACATTGAATGAATCGATGGGCAAGAGCGGCTGCCGCTGTGCAAACCGGTCCAGATAAACGTAGGCCACCACGAAACACGACGGGCTGCAGTTTGCGTACTTGAATATCCTCTCCAAGTAACTCTGGACGGAGATTGTGGGCTTGGTAAGCCCATCAAACACCGAGATCTTCCCCCCGCGGCCCGTCTCGAGCCGACGACCGAGGTCGTTCGACTCGGCAACTCTCTCGAGAAGGGAAGAGAGCAGTCTTATAACTCTGGGCATGATTATGGCCTGGGGGTTCTCGAGCTCGGCCATTCGGTTATATTGTTTGTTTGGGTGTCTAATGTGAATACTATATATATAAAGTCTCGAGAACATGGGAGCATTTGGTCAGTTGCATAATTGGCTGTTGATGAGCTGGTTTAAATTTATTGGAAAATGGAGATACAATTTGCCTTTTGGGTTATGACGTTAATGTAATTGGCCAGGTGGGATATAGCTTTTCACTTTGGCGAGTCTTTTAGGCAATCATCCATCCATGGTAGATCTGTGTCCCTAGCTACAAATTGGTTTTTTCCTCTCTCATCAATTAATACATGGTACTTGAGTTGAAGTGGGATTTTGAAGTTAAGCAATGCTGTGAGCCTGCGACATACAATTATTTTGTGCGACTATGTGTTGGATGTCTTAACAGGTGGGGTCCATTTTACAATACATTAAAAAACAATCAGTCTTGCTATTGTCAGTTTACTGGGCTGACGATAAATACACTAGAAGACAAGAAAAACACGTATTTTTGTGCACTTTTTACACTCTTTAATACACATTCACACACTTATTATTGTCAGTCCATTAGGCTAATTTTAGAATTTTTCAAAAAAAATTTACATATATAGTACAAAAAACACGAACATCAAATATGGTCACGATTGCTTTATTGTTTGATGTTTGGTGGCATTAGTAGTACTAGCAGTAACTTGGCTTCTAAAAGAAGGAAAGTTATCTAATGGTTTAGCCACTTTCTAGTGGTTTGTGTAATTAATCCTTTGTAAGTGGTAATAATGGAAATGGTTTGGCATGCACCAAAATGGGGGTGATATCAAATTTGGATATCAAATAATGGAAATGGTTTGGACTCCCATCACATTTGCTTCAAATTTGGAGATGTCAAATTTTTTTTAGGATTGATATGACAATTTGACACCCATCACATTCTTTCTCAAAAAAGGCGCCACTCTAATTGCATATATGAGTATCAATTTTGACAAGAGGGATCCCGCATAAATTTGAATCCTCCGTTTGAGATTTCTTAAGTTAAGTAAAAGAGTAAGAATTTGGATTCTTTTCGGTCGATCAGAGAGTAGTATAGTCGAAAACGTTAAAAAGTGATTGGAGTCATACAATAAGGTCCACCTTTGTGATCAAATTTGCAATGCTTCCCACACATTTGACCAAATCCACCTATCAACAGGAGTGAAATCAAATTCAAAAGAATAAAAATAACATCTTTAAATCATGTTAACCTACAAAAACAGAGCTCGTTTGATTTTGGTTTATTGAACTATATATTTATATATTGTGTTTCATATTTTTTGTTACTCTCAGTTTTCCAAAACAAAGATTTTTTTTACTCCCACTTTACGGAATGCATAATATATGCGCGTACGTTGGCCGGGACACCTGGTCATCGAAAAAAAATTGCAAAATATCTCAAATATGTGTGGCTTCAGACCGAAGTGAGTTTCTTCTTGAATATGCATCAACAAACATAATAGAATGCTCTACTGCGTTTAGTGTAGATTGTAATCATCACATTGCCATTATCCCAACCTAAATTAATCATACTCCAATAGACTACAGTGATACACACTTGATACATAATGTATCTCATAATAATTTCCTTGAACTCGATGGAATTGTTTTTATTTTTTTATCACGATGGAAGTTGCACCTTCTAAATTATGGGGAGCCCATACTCAGCGTTAGGAGAGGCTCGGCTCGTTAAGAGAGGCTCATTTAATAAATAATTAAGCTCGACTTGTTAAGTGCTTAGCTCGAGCTCGAGCAAAAAAATTTGGCTCATTTTGAGCTTGACAAAGCTCGACTCTGCTTGTTTGCGTCCAGCCCTACTCAACGCTGTTAAATGAACCAATGTATCCATATTGATTCGGCTCTTTACAATTAAAAATTCATTGGAGATCAGTTTGTTTCATGAGCAGATTAAATCGGTCATGAAGTAGTTTATGAAATTTATTAGTAAGTGTATAAATTGAGAGCTGAAACGAACCAATTGATGAGCTCAATATCTTTGCTTTGTTTAAGAAGATCAACTTACTTAACAAACCAAACATATATGAAAACATCGTAAGCTTGTATAGGGTAGAAACACGTACTGGCTTAACTTGAACAACGTAGTTCCCAGCTCCTTAACTTTATCCTAGGAAAGTTGGAGAGGGAGATGAGTGCTTATAGAAATCGAACCTTGGCCATTTGTATGAGAGTATAAGGGAGACGCGCACCAATCGCAATTCACTCCACTTGCAAAGGCAAGATCAACATAGTAAAAAAAAAATAAGTTCAAATTTTGGGAAGATCATGGCATTAGCTTTTTTTCTCCGGTTTAATCATGTCATTAGTATTTGATGATCGCGGTTGTTGGTGATGTTAGAATTAAGTTGGTTAACCACCGAAACTTATCATTCACCCTCATTTTTTTCATAAACTAGGCTATCAATGTCACCCCAATTTGGTTTTTTACTCACATCTCGAATGAATTGAAATTAATTCTAATCGCCCCTAGTTAGAATGGTTTGTGGGTTCCGAACACCTATAGCGGTAGAATCTAATAAGGATGTTAATTACAACTCAAGAAGTAACAAGTACTTGGCCATGGACTTGGAAACCTTGCAAATTCTACTGGTGGCTTCAAATCTGTTCTAAGTACATCAATATGTGTCTGTATGTCTGTATGTGTATGCCTGTCTGATCTAATTAGTAAATAAATATTTTTTTTTCCTTTCTTAATTGTACACCTCAAAGAAATTAGATAGATGCAAATTCTGATTAAATAATACAATGAAAATTCTAAGAACCAATTTGGAATGAAGTATAGAAATGTACAAAGCAGAACAAATTGGCACATGCACGAGTGGTGTGTCTCTTTCCAACCACGACCCATGTGAGAATCATGTGCATGCCCTTTATCAAAATAGCAGCACCTCATAAATTTTAATTTATTTTAGGAAATGAATTGTTTTCTTGCATCAGACCTTCCTATATATATAATTGTGGAGAACCACTATAACAAGCCGATCTTATACAAAATTAGTATTAAAAAAAAAAGGGAAAAAGAAAGAAGAGAAGTAAATTACATTTTGCCCTTTTACTTTCGCTTAACTCTTAATACTATTTTGAACCTGGAACGATCGATTGCATCGGTCAACACCTAACAGGTGCAGCGTCGATGTTTTGGTCGTATCTTCGTTTATGAAGTGACACGAAGAAGCCGTGTGCGCAGGGGCGGAGGCACACTGAGTTAAGGGGAGGCAGCCGACCCTACTGCCTCCCAAATTTTCTTATGGATATGTATAAATTTTACCCCATTTTTACTTATTTGATCTCATTTTAAAATTCATTTTTGCCCCAACCAATACATAAGGGTTTCGTACTTAGGAAAAAAAGGAGTCAAAATAGAATTTCCACCCACAAAATTCCCAAAATGTGAACAACGTTTCATTTGTTCTTGCTAAAAAAACCTAGGTTTCTTGGAGAGATCTGTTCTTCATTTCCAAATAGGTACTTCTCTAACTCTTCTTCATCTCTTTCTCATCTCAAATCAATCTCTAATTTTGCCCTGGTTTCGTTCGTTTTTGGGATTAGTGCTCTGTCTTTTGTTGTTTCAAAACATTAGTGATTAAAATAGTTTCATCCATTGTTTTCGAAATATGAAAAGTCGTCGAGGTTAATTGTGAATTGAAGTTACATTGTTATTAATGGATATCTACTTTTCGATTAACTTGTTAATCTAATTGTTCCTTTCAATTAGCAACTAGAAAAAGTGAATCATATATAGTTCAAATTTTCGACCTCACTTATCCAAAATTCTGGCTCCGCCCCTGCGTGTGCGCCTCGATTGAATGTTAGGTGGACGAAATTAATTACACTTGACCTAAAGTGCAAGGCCGAGTGATGAAATCGAAAAATTTTATAGGGCAGAAATGTGTAATTTCCTGAAGAAGAAAGAAATCGCTATGGCGTGTGAAGGAATATTATCGCATTTAGCGCGCCGTATGGTCCAAATTCCCTGAACATGGGACAATAACTTTATTTTGTTAACAACTGTTCCCAGTAGGACCGAGATTTTGATGCGCCACCGACTAAAGAATCAAGGCTCACACACAGACACACTAGACACTACCGACCGACCGAGAGAGAGAGAGATGCGCCTCCGACTAAAGAATCAAGGCTCACACACAGACACACTAGACACTACCGACCCAGATCTAGAGAGAGAGAGGAGAGAGAGAGAGCGCACAACACGCATGCTAGTTCAGTACTTCGTGCTTAGGGGTGTAAATGAGCCGAGCCGAACCGAGCTTCGGTGAGCTCGAGCTCGGCTCGTTTACTTAAAGAGTCAAAAACTTGAGCTCGAGCTCGACTCGAGCCTTAACGAGCTGAGCTACGTCAATTTACTAAATGAGCCTCTTTAATCGAGTAGAGCCTCCCTTAATGAGCTGAGCTTTTGTCGAACGAACTGAGCTCCACTCGGCTCGTTTAATAAAACGAGCCGAACTCGCGAGCTACTCGGTTGATTTGCAGCAATATTTTATCGTGCTACACATGTTGTGAAGGAATGGATCCATGTTATCAGTTCTAGATGGTTATAGTTACGGTGCAAGCCGTGGTAAGTAGACCATAAATGTGCATTATAGTTTTATAATGTCTGTAACTCATTCTTTTTGTTAACTACGCTGCCTTTTTTTATGTATAAGGAAATGGATCTTCTTCGGTTCATGTTTTGGACTGGAGGAGACGGTTCTAATCGGGGTCATTCTTTGCGCATCAATAGGCTCCATCAAAATCTCATTACACCCCCACCATGATTAGCATTATGGCAAGTTAAAAGAGTCATTTGAAACTTGCACTCCAAATTAAGGACTATTCAAATTTGAAGTTTTTTTTTATAGACTATTTTTACTTTAAGGAATCTACTTTGCCAAGTAAATGAATCCATTAACCAATCATAAAAACAAGACTCTGTGAGTTGACATAACTTGAAGAGTGAGAAATACACCAAAATAGTGTAATAAATTTGCTCCTTTTGGAGTGCATTTCTTCTTCAATTTTAGTTTGGTTTGATACCTTCCCTTGGAGATGTTAAACAAAAATTGGATACTTCAAGATTTTCACCAGTTGTAAGAAACAACAAAATTAAAAACCATTCAATTGAGCTTGGACAACCCAAGTCCAAAAGCCCAAGCCAAAAGCCCAATCGCGTGAGCATCCCTTAACTAAACTTGACTTTTTCAATTCTTATTTATCTTTCCATTTATCTTTACAATTCATTCATTTTTTCAATTAATACACCCCACCAGCAAGTGGAGGTCGAATCTCCCCGATTGCATCTAGATGTTCTTCTCTTAGAAAAGTTTTTTTTTCTCTTTGTTACTTCTCTATCTATCCATGAGAGATTTATTTTTTGTATTAGTCGAGTTGTTTATCTTGATTATCTCATAAATTCTCATAATTGATGACTATGCCTCGAATTTATACTTTTGTAATTCATATACACAATGTGATCTCTCCGTTTGATTGAAAAAACATTCAATATTTTATGAACTCTACAAATTTCAGAAAGGATGAAATCAAAACAAAACTGAGTTCACAGCAAGGGTGTTTCAAACTTGAATTTGAGCCTGGCCGTGTTTCGAACAAACCAGAACTCTATGCATTGTATTCCGAGTTCAACAATATCCCCATAATCATGTTTCCGTTGCATACCATTTCGAACAATGTGGTGATTGATAAATAACTTTGAATCTTCTTAACGATCACAGTGGAGAAATGAACCAACATATTTTTCCTAAACGTAGAATTTTTGCACCCCCCATCCATACTCAATGTAAACATTATATATATCATCAGAAGAATAGCATTCTCATCCACAACTCAAATAAGTTATGTCCGATGGTGTCCTAAGATTTTTTCTTTTCTTCATCACTTGACAATTTCTTCCTAACGCTAGAACGAAAAACAGTAAACCAAACCTTCAAAAACAACTTGTAAACTCCTCATCAACTCAAAAGTACTCCCTCCGTCCCAATTTATTTCCTCATTACAAGAACTCTCCCAATTTATTGACTCAAACTCTTCTGGTTGAAAAATATTTTAGATTTCCAAAAAAATACCCGTTATAAGTAAAGTTTAACTATTAATGCACCCAAACTCAAAACTAAAAGGGTACAATTGAAACTTGGCCTCTTTTTGGGTGATTTCTAATCTAATTATGGAAAATAGCAAGAAAATTTGGGAGAGCCCGAAAAGAAAAAATGAGCGAACAAAATAGATTACCTACACGGTATCATGAACTGAACCAGAAGATTCAGAAGCCTATCTTTAACATCACTCGACTGTTAAAAGTCTCAGATCAAGTGTTGGATTATGTTACAGTTGCTTCATCCTTATCCAAATTGAATTAAACACAATACCTAGCAAATCAAACGAAAAATTTTCTTCAAATTTTTGGATCACAAGATACTTAGCAATAAATAGAACCCAGAAGCTTCAATCTAACAAATTGGGGGAAAAAAAGAGATTGCTCAGTGGTGGCTAGTTAAGTATTAGGTTCGATTCTGCCAGCAATTCTCCTCAACTTTAGTGTCAGAAGAGGGAGCTTATTTATCCTCATCGCAATCTCAAATCCCCAAAACAAAAAAAACAAAAAAATCATCCAAGACGAATTCAAATACAAATACAAATTAAATTACTATAGACAGCACCATATAGTGTATACATGTAGATAGATACGAGTGTATGTTGCGAGACAGAGAGAGAATCGCTCAGTTCAGCGGGGAAGTCGACACGCAAATTTCCCTAGAGAGAGAAACCTGCATTCCGGTCTGTTGAGCTTGAATTTCATGTGGTCATCACCGCGATCTCTCTCCAATTTCAACACATAATAGAGAACATGATGAATAAAACAGAAGATATGGAGTTGGATTAAGGAATAAAGAACAGTGACAAAGAAAAAAATCCCTAGCTAAAATTTTGGATCAGTTCTTGTTCACGAGTATTTCTCAACCATGGCGTTGGACTGATCGCTTTGCTATGATTTATAGGCGCTCAGTTAGGGTTTTCTCAACCCCGGGGAATTACACTTTTGTTCCTGAAAATCTATTCCATTTTGCTTGCTTCGTCCCTCAAGTATTAATTGCATCGATTTTATCCCTCACCTGTTATTTGATCTTAACGAGTTTAGTTGAAAAATATGGTCCAAATTGGAGACACCAATCCACCAAATACGAGAAAAATTTCACGTATTCAAGTCCCATGAATTATAATATGTTCACGGCATTTTGATCCCGACAGCTTTTTTCGAACATATAGAAATTTATTGAATAATTAGTCGGCAAATGTGATGTGAGAAAGTTTCGTGGGCGGTGTGTGAGACGGTTTCTTTCACAATTTGAACTTTAAGTTGCTAGTGGATTTGAAAAGATTTAAATATGCATAATGGAAGGACAAAATAGATGTCGTTGAAAGTCGATTAGAAGAAGAAACAAAACTTAAATAGTTCATGCATAAAACTTAAAAGTGTAATTAACCCACTTGAACTATCTCGTTTTAGGGGTTTGTTTAGGATACAACATGTGCAGGACCACTCTTTAGGGTTGTAGTGTTGCCGATTCGATCGTTCATTTAAGAAACGGAACCTATCCGAGCAAAAATGGACGGCTGGATAAGGCGCCCTACAACCCTGTAATAAGGATGTGCACCACAAGAACCCCCACTCCCTGGTTGGACTGCAAAGGGCAAAAATTTAGGATTCTTAGAAATGTTACAATAAGCAAATGTGTGATCGGACTCAACCAGGTAGCACCCTCATCTGAAGCCTATTTACCTCTTCCTACAAGACTGAGGCCCAGAGCCAGAGGCAGACCTTGGGCCTAGCTTCTTCGAGAACTGCAGTTGCAAGCAAGCAGAATCGCCATCGTGCTCATTTATCTTATAGCCTATGCAAAACACAGAAGTTTAATATTGATCTATAGGCATTTTCAGCAACTCAGTTGTGGTAAATGAATACCAAGTTCAATAGAAATTTAAGAGAAATAAACTAACTTAAGTCTTAACCATGATCATGGTTCACCCCTTTTTCTCTCATCTTCCCATAGTGTATGTGTATGACTTACCAAACTATATGTATTAGCACAAAGAAAAACAATCTCTTATGTACATATTTACATGTAACACATAGATACTGCCTTGAGCGATTACCTTCTACATGCACTCACTCCCTGTCACGTCCTTGATTTTTAACATAAATAAGTAATGCATTTTAGTAAAAGAACCTTACGCATCGTAGATATTACCCAAAAGAGTTTTCCACCTGTTTAATTTACAAACAAGTCCCCATGATTTAAGGAATACAATCTTGACACTACGGCCCAAATTAACTTAGATATAATACAACATATTCAGGATGTTACAAACTTTAGTCAATAGATAGTTCACGAGCAAATTAGTTACGAAGCCATCTTTGGCGAAAAGTAAGTCTATTACAAAGATGAATAAGTAATTAAATGAAATTAGCTTCCAAAAATATCTTCATGTCCAAGCACACCATTGCATGCAGTCTATTGCCCAGCATTAAAACCTGAAAAGAAGGATTTTATTGAGTTACACTAGCCCAGTAGAAAAGTCTTTACCAATGCTAAATGCAAACATGTTGATAAGTGCAAACGAAGAGGATAAGAAAACTCAGCTTGATATATATATATATATATATATATATATAAAATAATTAATCGATTTGTAAATGAACTCGTATCCAGATTAAGTTCGTAAGCCACATGACACAATGACTCCGACAATCCCAACTCAACTCGCTAATCTGATAGGCACACAAGATTGCATGATCTTGGGTGCTCAAATCCTTCGATTTGCAACGTTTCTATGTTTATTTGATCGCTAAAGTCAAAATTTGCACTTAAGGTGTTTTGCTGAGCTTTCCAGGTAAAATGAGCGAATAAGGCGGTTTTGTGTGCCAAAGGATGTTTCGGGATGTACACTGGTGTCCAACTACTCGAGGCCATAGAAGTGGTGCCGCCAAATCCTAAAGCCTTGAGACAAAGTCTTGGATGAAGCTCGGGAGGTGTGAGGAAGCTCAACCAGTTCAGCAAGCTAGATCTGCATTTCTGTAGAATGTTATTGATAACAATAATTGAGTTATCGATAACATTGCCCCATTCCTGTTCCATCAAGCATTCTTGACCCTGATGTTATCGATTACATTGAGAAAGTAATCGATACCTTTGCATCATCTTGGTCCAGAATTTGTCCAGAGGCAAGGAGAGCGATAACTGTTGAACATTGTTATCGATAACATCTTTTCCCGGGTGCCTATTAGAGTGTTGTTATCGATAACAATATTAGTGTTATCGATAACATTTTGTCCGAGCATGTATTTTTTCTTGCTTTTCCAGACTTTCCACTTATGGAAACTTTCTTTTTATGGGTTACTTTTTGGGATTTTTTTCCTGACTTTTGAGGAGAGAGAAAGTCCTTTGTGTATAAATAGGACCACCTCTCTCCCTCTTTTGGTAGCTAGCTCATTATTAACCTTAGTTTTTCCTCCATTAATGTTCTTTTAAGCTTTTGAAGAGTAATTTTCATAGAACTCAAGCAAGTTTGTTCTCGTTTGTTAATTTCTCGTTAATTAAAGTTGTTCGTACAACTTGGATCCTATATAATATCAAGTTTGTTTTCGTTTTTATCGGTTAAAAATCATGTCTCGTTTTTATGCTTTCTTTTATGCTTTAGCTATGTGTGAGTAGTCGATAGGCCAAGTCTCGGGGTAATCTTTTCCGAGTACTTAGGTGGTTACGTGGTTCTTAAGTCCTCGAGCTTAAAATCATGATTTTTGAAATTTCATTAACCTAGCCATTTTGGTCTAAGCGAGGGATGTTAACTCCTTGGTATGTTGTTTAATTAAGCGGTCTTGGCAAGCGACATATTGGGGGCTCGTGGCCTCCTACGTGTTAGATACATTAGCAAAAATAGGTTGATTTAATTCCGATTAATCACATCTTTATATAAACGTAGTCTTTTAAAGCTAAATCTTCCGGGCGTGAGCACGCGGTCGTGACTCGCGCCTGAGTTAAATTGAGAACCGGTAACATCCTTTGTCAAGGGTTAGACGATCCCTAGACTTGCCTCCTTTAAGTTAATTAAGCGTTTTCCTAGTCTTTTGCCTTGGCAATTTTCACCGCTTCAAGCATCATTAAGTTGGCCGTCTTGAACGCTGCATTCTACCATTTTAAAACCTACAATCCGATTAAGCTATCTTGCGAATTCCCTGTGGTACGATCCCGGTCTTACCGGTTTATTATGCTACCGACGACCTAGGCCTACGCTTGGGGTTTTTCTCAGCCTTATTTGAAGGCGAGGTTTGAAGGCTAAGCATAATCCAAACTCCCACCATCGATATTTCCACCCCATGCGTTACCGTATCACTCCACAAGGATTACCGTGTTACCACCCCATGCGTCACGGTGATCCCTTTCGACTAGGGTTACTGTATTACCACCCTTGCGTTATGAAACCCCTCTAAGTCTCCGTGTTACCACCCCTTGCATTACGGGTCTCCCTAAATCTATTTCCGACCCCAATCGGCTATATTCCAATACAATATGCAAGCTAGGACTTTCCCATGAATACATTCATAGATAAAACATCTTACGTTATACTAACGTCATCATAAATGCACCATGAACGATCACAAATGCCAACAATGTACGAAATACACTTTAACGATGTTTTAACTAAAAAATTCCTCATTCGATTCTTATTAACGGGAAGACCAACGGAACAAGGATCACATCAAGAAGTCAAAGGGAGTCGATTAGACAAGCTTATGATAGGTTAGGAGGTGTCCAAGGGAATTTAGAAGTGATTGGGGGTCAAAACAATCGACGGAGAAGCAATAGGAGCAAAACTGGAGATAAGCTCCTGGTATCGATACACACATAATCCGTATCGATACAACATTAACTATCCGAACAGATAAGCTTACTGTATCGATACGCAACATAATCCGTATCGATACCACGGGGCTTCGGGTAGCGATTTCAACAAATTTTCAAGGCATGCTCAATAACCAAAATCCAACAACCTGAGGCACGAATCTACACCAAATCAACACATAAACACATAGAAGAGGTAAAGAAGTCCCTACCTCACAACAATGGCCGAGATTCAAGCGTTTTTGAACGAGCCCTAGCCTTTCGAACTCCGAAACTTCGATTCAAGCTTGACCCACGGATATCTGAGCTTAAGAACACGAATGGAAGGCTTGAGGGAGGTTGATTCTTGAAGATTTTGGGAGATGAGGTGGAGTTTTGAGTGAGATGAGAGGAGAGAGAGATAGATGGCCGGATGAGAGAGGGAGGGGGACAGATGAGAGAGAGAGAGCTTGGGGATGAAATATCATCCTCTACCACACACACATTCCTTATATGCCCATATATCTTTTTATTACACCAAAACTCCTTCAAACTTCAATTCATTCACTTCAATCCAAATCAGATAATCACCTAATAAACCACATTTTCTCATTTTGACATTAATTAATCATTTTCAGTAATTAAATGAATTACGGGTCTCTACACTCTCCATCCTCGCTCAGTTATGGAGAGTACGAATGGCAACGGGGCAGAGTGGATTTTGGCATACTCTGACACCGACCCGAAAATTATTACCCTGCCTCGACCCAATCGGGTATTTTTTGGGTACCCCCGTACCCGCCCCGCCCCGTTCCGTAAGAAATTAAAAAATTGTTAATCTAAAAGTAAAAGAAAAGAAAATAGTTATAAATAAAGTGGCAGTTTAGTATAATGATGAAAATATTAAGGTAAGAGTATAAGTTTTTTTTTAGTATAATGATAATAATATTAGGGTAAAAATATTAAAATTTTAAGTATAATGATAATTATATCAAGATAAAAGTATAATTTTATATATAAATACATTTCCGAGCGGGTTCAAGACGGGGTATTTTCACCCCAAACCCGGTCGGATTTTAGAATTTTAACCCCGACCTTATACCCGAAAATGAGGTGGAAAATCCGCCCAGTTCGGGGCGGGACGGGTCCGATTGCCATGCCTAATGGAGAGTATCCACCTTATGGCCAAATACATCAGAAACCCAACAAAAGCTAATAATGGAGATTGCTTCTCAATACATCAGAAACCCAACAAAAGCTAATAATGGAGATTGCTTCTCAATTCTTACAAACAAATCACAACTCCAATCGCACATTTCATGCCACAATTTGTGTTATGGGTAGTAATCAAGAGATAGAGAAACCCATAAACAAATAATTGGGGACTGAGAAAAAAAGTCAATATGCCAATTCGCAATGAAAATGAGAGAAAAGATCACCTTGTAAGACACTCAAAGTCGTTGCTGCATAGGCTGGATTGGTGAAATCCATGAAACAAAGGATAAAAGGATCTCCACCACGATGCATAAAAGGTGGGTTCAGTTTTGTGAAAGTAAGAAATGCAGTTCTAGACAAGTCAATTTTCTAATGTCCAACAAAGTGCATGGAAGCAGTAAGCTTAAGTGAGAATAAGAACTCATCAATCTTACATGTCTAGACTCCTTGCTCACAAGTCTTAATTCTTCAAAACCTTTAAATTGGCAGAAAATATCTAGTGATGATGTAAAAGAAAATATCAGAATAACACAATAACAAACATAGAAATTTTGGATCACAGAAAAGATCCATGTCCAAGCAATGAGGAATTATATCCTCTAACAATGACAATGATCGATAACAGTTGACATTGATGTAAGCATCACTACAAAAATCAAAGGATACTTTCTCTCAGTGATGTAAGAAGGAAACCCCTCAACATACAGAGTTTTAGAAGCATGTGGAGGGGGAAGAATTGTCTCACGACTCATTCTAGGCATCACATGAAGAGGGAGACTGCCATCAAAACCCATGCCTCCACCACTCCATGCATCCACTGAAAGACTACCATCAAAATTGATTCTTCCACCACTTAGTGCATCCATTAGTAGTTTGCCACCAAAACCCATACGTCAACCATTTGGTGCAGAATCTAAAAGAATAGCCCCGGAAAGACCCATTGCAGTAGGATCTATTAGAGGATTACCAGTCCCTCCACCGCCACCACAACCACCACCCATCCTTCCTAACCCAATTCCAACAATATTACTAGCTTCACCCATACGTAAGTTGCTGTAAAGACAACAAAAGGAATAGTTTAAAATCTACAGAAATCAAGACGGTGAATCGGTTTTGGAAGAGAGGAAAAAAAATGAACAGGAAAAAAATTATGTGAAACAGGCATAAAGAACATGGAAAATTCATGAGATTGTTCAAAGACTAACCTCCTGAACTTCATTGACTGATAACGATTCCAAGGCAACTTTTGTAGCTGCATATTTGGCTTCTTTTATTGTCGGGGAAAATTCAGGACTCCTATAGGGTTTCCCCCATCAATCTTAACCGTAGACTTGAATCGAATCACATAGGGAGGTCCTCCATGTTTAATAGAATACTCAGGTAGTGGGAGATTTCTCTTTTCAACATATTCTTGTAGCCGATTTTTGTATAGGCCAGAAGAAGTAGAAACACAAGAGAAGTGGTCAAGAACGATCTTGGCACACTTATTCTCAGCTTCGTTGAGAGTTGTGTTGTCGTCGGCGGTGGTGAATGGGATGCCACTTACGGCGGCGGTGAAGCTAGGAGCAATTTGGAAAGTCTCACGATTTCCGTTGGCACAGGGAATTCAGCTCCGTTTTGTACATGACTAGTTCAATCGATAGGAAAGGGAAGCAAAGGGGTGTGAGAGAGTAGACTTGTGTTCGGAGAGAGAGTGATAGAAGGCGGGAAAGAGAGAAAGTAAGAGGTAGGGTACTGGGGTTCAAGAAAGAGACGACTTTTTTGTGGTATGCATTTGTCCCTAAAGAATACCATCGACTATAGGGAATACCACCCTTCTTAATGGTATGCATATGTTCACAGCATTTTGATTCTGACGGCTTTTTTCGAACATATAGAAATTTATTGAATAATTAGTCAGCAAATGTGATGGGAGAAAGTTTCGTGGGCGGTGTGTGAGATAGTTTCTTTCACAATTTGAACTTAAGTTATTAGTGGATTTGAAAAGATTTAAATATGCATAATGGAGGGACAAAATAGATGTCATAGAAAGTCAATTTAAAGAAGAAATAAAACTTAAATAGTTCATGCATAAAACTTAAAAGTGTAATTAACCCACTTGAACTACCTCGTTTTAGGGGTCTGTTTGGGATACGGATTGTGTAGGACCCCCCTACAGGGTTGTAGTACGGTCGATTCGGTCATTCGTTTTGGAAACGACACATATCCGAGCAATGGATGATTTAGATCAATAGGAGCTCGGATGAAATCTGAGCCGTCCGTGCCAAAATGGACGGCCAGATAAGTCGCACTACAACCCTGTAATAAGGATGTGCACCACAAGAACCCCCACTCCCTGGTTGGACTGCAAAGGGCAAAAATTTAGGATTCTTGGGAATGTTACAATAAGCAAATGTGTGATCGGACTCGATTAGGTGGTGCTCTCATTTGAAGCCTATCTACCTCTTCCCACAAGACTGAGGCCCAGAGCCAGAGGCGGACATTGGGCCTGACTTCTTCGAGAACTACAGTCGTAAGCAAACAAACTATCCATCATGCTCATCTATTTTATAGCATGTGCAAGACACATAAGTTCAATATCTACAGGTATTTTTAGCAACTTAGTTGTGGCAAATGAATACTAAGTGTAATAGAAATTTAAGAGAAAATTGTAAACTAACTTAAGTCTTAGCCATATTCATGGCTCACCCTTTTTACCCCCTAGTGTATCTGTATGACTTACCAAACTATATGTATTAGCACAAAGAAAAACAATATTAGCACAACGAAAAACAATCTCTTATGTACATATTTACATGTAATGCATAGATACTACCTTAAGAGATACCATTCTACGTGCACTCGCTTCTTGCCCTCACTCCCCATCCTCGCTCAGTTATGGAGAGTATCCCCCTTCTGGCCAAATACATCATTCTACACAATAAAAGCTAATAATGGAAATTGCTTATCAATTCTTACAAATAAATCGCAACTTCAATCTACACATTTCATGCCACAATTTGTGTTATGGGTAGTAATCAAGAGATAGAGAAACCCAGAAATAAATAATCGGGGACTGAGAAAAAAAAGTTAATATGCCAATTCGCATGAAAATAAGAGAAGAGATCACCTTGCAAGGCACTCAAAGCTGTTGAAGCATAGGCCAGATTGGTGAAATCCACGAAACAAAGGATAAAAGGATCTCTAAAATGCTGCATAAAAGGTGGGTTCAGTTTTATGAAAGTAAGAGATACAGTTTTAGACAAGTCAATTTTCTAATGTCTAACAAAGCGCATGGAAGTAGTAAGCTTAAGTGAGAATAAGAACTCATCAGCCTTACATGTCTGGACTCCTTACTCACAAGTCTTAATTCTTCAAAACCCTTAAATTGGCAAGAAAATAACTAGTGAGGATGTAAAAGAAAACATCAGAAAAACACAATAACAAGCATAGAAATTTTGGATCACAAAAAAGATCCATGTCCAAGCAATGAGGAATTATATGCTCTAACAATGACAATGATCGATAACAATTGACATTGATGCATGCATTACTACAAAAATCAAAGGATACGAGCTACTTCTCTCTTAATGATGTCAGAAGGAAACTCCTTAACATACAGAGTATTGGAAGCATCTAATGGGGGAGGAATTGTCTCATGACTCATTCTGGGCATTGCATGAAGAGGAAGCCTGCCATCAAAACTCATGCCTCCACCACTTCATGCATCCACTGGAAGCCTACCATCAAAAGTCATGTCTTCACCACTCCATGCATCCACTGGAATCCTACCATCAAAAGTCATGTCTTCACCACTCCATGCATCCACTGGAAGCCTTCCATCAAAAGTCATGGTGGAAGCTCCACCACTCCATACATCCACTGGAAGCTTACAATCAAAAGTCATGCCTCCACCACTTCATGCATTCACTGGAAGCCTACCATCAAAAGTCATGCCTCCACTACTCCATGCATCCACTGGAAGCCTATCATCAAAACCCACGCCTCCACCACTCAGTGCATCCATTGGTAGCCTGCCACCAAAACCCATACCTCGACCATTTGGTGCTGCATCTAGAAGAACAACCCAAAAAGACCCATTACAGCAGGATCTGTTAGATGATTACCAGTCCCTCCACCATCGCCACGACCACCACCCATCCTTCCTAACCAAACTCCACCAATATTACTAGTTTCCCCCATAAGTAAGTTGGTATAGAGACAACAAAAGGAATAGTTTAGAATCTACAGAAATCTAGACGGTGAATCTATGGAAGACATGAAATAGACAATTCTTGCAACAGATATATGAAGTGACCAAAATCATCCTGACATTATGACGAGCACACTAACAATGAACAACAAGAAAAAAAATATGTGAAGCAGACATAAAGAGCATGGAAATTCATGAGATTGTTCAAAGACTAACCTCTTGAACTTCATTGACTGATAACGATTCCAATGCAACTTTTGGAGTTGCATATTTGGCTTCTTTTATTGTCGGGAAAAATTCAGGACTCCTATAGGGTTTCCCATTAATCTTAACCGTAGACTTGAATCAAATCGCATGGGGAGGTCCTTCATGTTTAACAGAATACTCAAATAGTGGGAGATTTCTTTTTTAGCATAATCTTGTAGCTGATTTTTTTACAGGCTAGAAGAAGTAGAAACATGAGAGAAGTGGTCGAGAGAGACCTTGGCACACTTGTTCATGACTTCTTTGAGAGTCATGCTGTCGTCGTCGGTGGTGAACGGGATGCCACTGAGAGTGGCGGTGGTGGTGAAGCTAGGAGCATGGTCAGGGTCGCATTTGGTGAAGGAGTAATCTTATAAGTCCCACGATTTTCGTTGGCACAGGGAATTCAGCTCCGTTTTGTACATAACTAGTTTAATCTATGAGAAGGGGAAGCAAAAGGGTGTGAAAGAGTAGGCTTGTGTTATGAGAGAGAGAAGGCGGGAGAAAGAGAGTTGGTGGTAGGGTACTGGGGTTCAAGAAAGAGACGATTTCTTGGTGGTATGCATTTGTCCCCAGAGAATACCACCTTTCTTGGTGGTATGCTTATGTTCATGGCATTTTGATCCTGACGACTTTTTTTGAACATATAGAAATTTATTGAATTATTAGTCAGCAAATGTGATGGGAGAAAGTTTCATGGGTAGTGTGTGAGACGGTTTCTTTCACAATTTGAACTTAAGTTGCTAGTGGATTTGAAAAGATTTAAATATGCATAATGGATGGACAAAATAGATGTCGTAAATAGTTGATTGAAAGAAGAAACAAAACTTAATAGTTCATGCATAAAACTTAAAAGTGTAATTAACCCACTTGAACTTCCTCGTTTTAGGGGTCTGTTTGGGATACGGCTTGTGTAGGACCACCCTACAGGGTTGTAGTGCGGCCGATTCGGTCGTTCATTTTGGCAATGACAGCTATCCGAGCAATGGATGATTTAGATTAATAGGAGCTAGGATGAAATTTGAGCCGTCCATGTCAAAATGTGTAACGGCCCTGATTTTCAGTCAATAAAAATTTCTTTAAATATTTGAATTTTTCTTTTAATTACTTAGATTGCTTTTAATATTTCCTTTTAAATTTCCATAATTTGTCGTAATTACACTTTAGCCCTTCATAGATCGTTTCTTGACTTTTAAGCTCTACTTAGCAAGTCTAGTTAGCTTCTAACCAACTTGTTGGAGAAACCAAACTAGGAAATTACCTAGTTACATTTCCCTAACCATAAATGGACCTTTTTTGCTCATCTTTGAACCTTATGAACCTTTTCAACCCTAGACTTGAAAATTTATTAATTATTAATTATTATTTATTTTGGTTTTCTTCTTTGTCTATTGGACGATCAAAGTTAGGGAAACTTTTATCCATTGGATAATAGAAACCCTAGATTTTATATTCAAGATATTCTTTGCTAGGATATCAAGTACTCATATATATAGTTATAAATATAATTTTATAATTATTTAAAAGGACATTTTGGTTATTTTAATATAAAATTTTCCTTATTACCTTTTGTCCATTGGACAATAAATACTAGGGGATTGTAGGGGGATGAAAACAATTGAATGCTTCGGTTCAACTGGATTGCAACGGCTTATTCGTGCCTCTTCACCGGAACCCTAGCTCGACGTCTGAACCCTAATCTGCAAAATAGACAGGGGATGAGTGCACCTTTGCCTCTCGTGGCAAAGGCCCTCCGATGCCTTTGTTAGTATCACGTACTAAGATCAAAACCCTAATTATCAGTAGGAAAGCAATAATAATGCAGTATATTGCGTACCTTTTTCCTCTAGGTTCACCTCATATTTATAGACTTGTGTATGCTTGCTGCCCAAGCATTCCTATTGCCATAGGATTCCTAATTCGTATAGGAAACCCAGGATATCAAGGATTCTTGTTTCCTTTATCAGTTTATTGGAAAAGAGTCCTTTTAGGATTCTTTTCCTTTACTGGCCGAACATCCCATTCTCATTGGGTATCTTTCTCAGATCCTTTATTCACGGGATCTTATTCCTTAATCAGAATACCAACATTCTGGATTCTTCCAGAATGTTCCCCATGTTACAACAATTAATTTGGGGTTCTTTCCTTGTTCGGCCATCTCGTTGCCGAACAGACTGCCTGGACCAATAACTTCACATGTAATTTGGTCCAAGCGTAATGAGAATGTCTCTATCTGCCGAACAGCTTAGTTTCACACCACTGACTTCTCTTGTCATCGGCCTTTTACTAGCCGAACAGACTGCATAGATCAATGACTTCCCATATCACTGGTCCGTATTCCTGTTCACCATATTGCCCGGCGATAAGTACCGTTCGTGTTTACCACGTGTTCCCAAACATCACGTGTTCGGTAACTAAACGTATCTGCTCGGGAATACCTCCCTACAATTGCTCCCCAGCTTCATGTATTTACCACTGTTCGGGGGCAATATATGATGCTTAGAAACAGAATTTTTACTACGACCAGATTCTTCTGATCCCATGCAGTCACAATTTCAATATCTTCATTGATGCCTTTTGGCGCCTCCGTCAATATACCATCTCGAGGCAATGACGCCACGTGGCGCATATCGTACGCTTTTACATTAAATGTGAACTGACGTTTTATCTTAACGACGTCATTACGTCGTTAGCTTGATCTCTTTTTCCCGTTACTTAAAAGATAACGGTGTGAGACGAGACGTTTCGTCTCCGTCTCTGGCATCTAAACCCCAGAAAGGGCTTATTTTGGATTTCCCCACCCAAAACTTCAAAACTCTTTCTCTCTCTAAACTTTCTGCCATTGCCATCTTCTGCAAAACTCGATTGCATTTCCAAGGAATCATCAACGTATTCTTGTAAGATCCTCGTTCTTACTTCTTTCCTTCTGTTTAGATTTTTTATCCGAGATCTTCATTCTCGATTTCGTGAATAGTTTTCTAGGGTTTCAGTCGCTCCCTTTTTCAGTTTTTCTTCGTTCCTGAATATACCCATGGCTGACGATGGTGAGAATCCCCTAAGACCCGGCAAATTTAGGAAACTATGTGAAACCCCTTCTGCCATGGCGGCATTTAGGAGGGAGTATAACGTTCCAGAGAACGTTGGTCTCGAACTCGCCCCCCTGGGCGCAGATAGAGACGGAGGTTCCTGGGATCGAATGTGTATTCCCATTGTTGCTATCGTCGAAGGCGGAGTTCGATTTCCCCTTCATCCATTACTTCGCCAGATCCTAAACTGGTATCGTCTCACTCCCATGCAAGTATCAACAAACGTCTTTAGGTTGATAATGGGAGTAATAGCTTTGAATAGGATTCTGGGGACCCAGTTAGGAATTTGGGATATTCAGTGGTGGTACAGCATTGTACTGAACCCTGATTACAACACCTTTTACTTCAAAGTTAGAAGGGCCGACAAGCGTCTCGTGCTAAACCTGCCAGACTCTGCTCGGGATCACGAAATCGATTTCCTTTACGTCACTGGAGCCTTTGAGCCACTAGGAGAGGATGGTCAAGTGGTGGGTCTCCACTGCCCCCATATATGGGGATACCCACGTATGCTTCTTATTTTGTATCTTTGCTATTTGTTTGTTTGCTGCTTTCTCGTAGCTTTCTATTGCATCTAAATTTTTTTTGATTTGATAACTCTGGTTGTGCAGCTGAAAACGTCAACAAACGTCCAAGACGAGAGCCTAGCTACGTCCGAACAGAGGACATCAACAAAATCCTCAAATACAAAGGCGAACCTGGTACTCCAACAGCTGGTCGGGGTCGTAACGCCGAGGTACTGCTAGGATACGAACCGTCGTACAGAGGCGTTATAGACAGGAGGCTTGCCAATCCAAGCACCAGTACTGCTTCTACCTCTACATCAGCTGCTCCCCAACCACGTACCTCAAGACGTCAATCCGGTGTTACCATTGCCGGTCAACCGGGAGAAATTCCCATTTCAGAAGGAGTTCCATTGCCACGTTTAAGACTTCGTAGGACCACCCAGAGTCAAACAGTCCCTCATCAGCCCAAACAGCCTTCCTCAACTCGTTTAACCAGCCAATCGTCCTCATCAGGTTATACTCCATCTCCCCCTATCTTAGAGACTATGGCACGTGAACCCCTTAATCTCAGTTCCCTCCTTACCGTTTCTTCTCGGGGACGCGGTACTGGCCGGGTGGCCTCAACTGGCGCCCCTCCCCCACGATCTCGTCGTAATAGGGGGGGATCTGCACGGTCATCATCTTCTCCTCGGGAAGTTGATACCGTTACAGAGGCCACTGACGTCCATCGTGATAAACGCCCAAGAGTCGACGATCAAGATGGTACTGCTTCCCGAGCAGTTACCGAAACTCCTCTTCCCATCTCTCCAACAACTGAAGTCCTTCCTCAAACTTGGACTCCTTCCTTCACTAGGGGAGATCGTCCCGTTCACGTCGGGGACAGTGCTGGTTCATCTGAGACCGCACTTGCATTAGCTCAAGGATTGCTCCTCCCAGTGGATGTGCAAAAGGAAAATGCATCCACTCCTGATCGGCTGGTTTCTACTGGACTTGTCAGCGGCATCAAGGTATTTGTTACTTGATTTGTCTTTATAAGGTCTTCTATGTATATATCGTATACCATTTAAACTTGTATTGCCATACTCGTTTCTAACTCGTTGATATTTTGCCAGTTTATTCAAAAAATGGTAACTTTAGGTAAAAAGTACCAAGAAGCAGATGCAGAAAGGGTGAGGCTGATGAATGACAATACCAGACTGCTCCGAACAGTTACCAGGCTGGAGAGGGAAAGAGACAAGGCCAAATCTGACTTCAACCAAACTAAGGAAAAACTTGAAGTTGCCGAGGAGAGCCTCAATCAGGCCTTATCAGAGATTGATACTGCCAAAAAAGCTGCATACGAAGATGGGTACCAGAAAGGATTTGACACCACAACTGCGAACTATGTTCAACAGATTCCTGCTCTTCAAGATCAAATTTGGATTGCTTGCTGGGAAACCTGTTTAACAAAGGTTGGCGTTGCTGAGGACTCTCCATTGTGGACTGATAATGAACTACCGAGCAGCCGGTCTGCAGCTTCCCAACAGCAAGATGTTCCTCTGGAAGATGATGTTGAGCAGCAGATCGAAGATTTTACTGGAGCAGAAGAAGACATCCCATCTGGTTCCCAAGCTGTCCAGTCCCCAGCTCGTGATGCAGTTAATGAACCCATAGTATTGGAGGAGAATCCAGCAGATGATGGGGCAGGTCCCCAGGTTAATACGGATGTTCCAGAAGTCCAGAATGTGGACTAACTTTGGTAAGTTTGTCTGAAATTGTTTTGACGTTGGTTGCTGGTCCTGCGTGACCATAAACATTTGGCCCTGTGTGGCTTCCATACATTTAATACTTTGTCTAAAACAGGTATTCGGCCCCCCGTGGCATTTGCTCGGCTCTCTTGTGTTTATTGCATCTGTTCGGATGCACTGTTTTCATCTCAAGTATTTCGTACTATTGATTGTCCTATGCAAATTTCACATATTTTTAAGAACCAGAACAAACATACAATTTGTTCCTTAAGTCTCACGTACTTAAGAACAGATATTTGTAAGTTTCACGTACTTTGAACATATACTCGTTATGTTTGTAAGCCAAGCTAATTGCTGTTTTACAAGTCTTTCAAGTATTTGTCATACAGACACTTGATCATAAAGGACTTCCTCAAGTTTCACATACTTAGGAATAAAAGTTTCACATACTTTTAAGTATCTCGTACTTAGGAATATAAGTCCATACAAGTATTTCATACTTGTAGTTTACAAGTGTTTTCAAACTTGCAACACTTTTAAGTTTCATGTACTTTAAAAAGTTTTGACAAGCACACAAGTGTTTCATACTTGTGTTCAGGTATATATCCAAGTTTCACGTACTTTAATTCTATACAAGTATTTCGTACTTGTATTTATTAAGTTTCACGTACTTATAAATCTTTTAAGTTTCACATACTCAAAAGGTATACCCTGCTCCCCAATACAAATAAGAGGAACCGAACTCGTAGGTCGTATTTAAATATCACAACAGTTATTCGAAAGAAGTGATTTTATTCATGAATCAATAATAAAAACTAGAACAGAGGAATTATATTCGTAATTCCTACACAATCACGTAGTGCAAATCCAAAACAGATTTAAATACTTCTAAACAAAGAATTTTCGTAAATTATGAACATTCCAAGGCCTCGGGATTGGATCACCATTCAGATCTGCCAATCTATAAGCTCCTATACCCACAACCTCGGTTACTCTATACGGGCCTTCCCAGTTGGCCCCCAGCTTGCCTTCATTTGCCACTTTGGTGTTGCCGAGCACTTTTCGTAGCACAAGGTCCCCAACACCAAATTCTCTAGGATGAACATGTTTGTTGTAGCTTTTCATCAGCTGTTCTTGGTAAGAAGCAAGATGTACCAAGGCCTTTTCTCTCTTCTCCTCGGCAAGATCGAGCTCGATTTCAAGAGCCCTGTCATTGCCTCCACTTTCAACCAAAGCTGTTCTGTTGGTCGGTAGACCCACTTCCAGAGGTATGACAGCCTCTGTTCCAAATGCCAACGAATAGGGGGTCTCTCCCGTAGACCTCCTAGATGTTGTTCGGTGAGCCCATAAAACCAATGGCAACTCATCAGGCCACTTCCCCTTGGCTTTGTCCAGCCTTTTCTTGATCCCATCAAGGACAGTTTTGTTAGAAGCCTCTGCTTGCCCATTACTCTGAGGGTAGGCCGGAGTAGAGTAATAGTTTCGTATTCCATACTGAGCACAAAAAGTCTTGAATTTCTTCTGAAATTGGGATCCATTGTCTGTAATCAATGAATAAGGGACCCCAAAACGAGTGATGATGCTTTTCCACACGAACCTTTCTATCATAGGTTCAGTGATTTTGGCCAATGGTTCTGCCTCAATCCACTTCGTAAAATAATCAGTTGCTACAAGCAGGAATTTTCGATTCCCAGTTGCTTTGTGCAATGGACCCACGATATCCATTCCCCATTGGGCAAAAGGCCAAGGACTCGTCAAAGGCACCAGATCCTCGGCAGGTGTTCGAATCATTGGTGAGAATTTCTGACACTTCTCACAAATCTTTACATAAACCTTTGCATCTTCTTGCATGTGTGGCCACCAGTAGCCTTGAGTAATTGCTCGGTGAGCAATGGATCTCCCTCCAGCATGGCTCCCACATGTTCCCTCGTGGATCTCATGAAGGAACTTCTGCACCATTTCAGGATGTACGCATAGCAAATAAGGTCCTGTAAAGGATTTCCTGTATAACTTACCCTCTAGGGACAGCCAAAACCTAGCAGATTTGACCCTTATCTTGTGTGCCTCCTTTTTATCAGAAGGGAGTATCTCGTCTCGTAAGAACTCTATTATTGGGTCCATCCAACTTGGTCCTTGGTTCACGTCCAAGATCAAGTCCACATTCCTCCCAATGCTAGGCTCATTTAGGTATTCTACTGCCACCTTTCTTTTAAATTCTGTTGGTACTGCTGCAGCCAACCAAGCTAAAGAATCTGCATGAGCGTTCTGTGCAGAACTTATTTGCTCAATATACACCCTTTCAAAGGTATCAAGCAAGTCTTTGGCTGCCTGCACGTAGGCCACCATCTTTTCGTTCCGAGTTTCGTACTCGCCGGACAGCTGATTCACAACAAGTTGGGAATCACAATACACCCTGACCCGTTCTGCTTTAAGGGTCTTCGCACTTCTCAATCCTGCCAAGAGTGCTTCATATTCAGCCACATTATTCGATGCACTGAATCCAAGCCGAACAGATAGCTCAATTAGAACTCCTTCAGGAGGAAAGAGGACAACTCCAATTCCAGAACCGGTATTGCATGCCGATCCATCAACGAATAACTTCCATTCTTTGGGATCCTGTTCGGTGACGGGTTGATCCATGAAAGATGAAGTCTTAGCCGCCTGTTCCTTTCTCGTAGGAGGCAAGGGAGCAACAGTGGGGGAAAACTCTGCTACAAAATCAGCCAACACTTGGCCTTTAATTGTTGTGCGCGGCTGATATTCGAGATCATACTGACTTAACTCAACGGACCATGTCGAGATCCTACCCGAGAAATCTGCCTTTCGAAGCAGTGACTTTAATGGATACTCAGTATAGACCACAACCTTATGGCTTTGGAAGTAGTGTGGCAGTTTCCTGGTTGCTGTCCTAAGTGCCAAGACAAGTTTTTCTAATGGCAGATATCTCGTCTCTGCATCCAACAATGTCTTGCTAACATAATAAATGGGGATTTGCTCGATCCCCAGATCCCTCAACAAGACTGCACTAACTGCGTGCTCGGAAACAGCTAAATACAGAATTAAGGACTCACCTGTCTGTGGAGTTGACAACAATGGGGGTTCGGCCAAGTACTTCTTCAGGTCTTGGAAAGCCTGCTCACATTCTGCTCCCCATTCAAATCCCTCCCTCTTTTTCAGTAGCTGAAAAAAGGGTCTGCACTTGTCACTTGACCTGCTGATGAATCTATTCAGTGCTGCTGCCATTCCAGTCAACCTCTGGACTTCCTTGGTAGTTTTGGTACTTTGTAATTTCTGCAAAGCATCGATTTGCTCGGGATTTGCCTCTATCCCCCTCATGGTTACCAAATGGCCCAGGAACTTTCCTGAACCAACTCCAAACGCACACTTCGAGGCGTTGAGTTTCAACTTGTATTTCCTCAAGATTTCAAAGACTTCCTTTAAATCAGTAATATGTCCTCCTTTTTCTCGACTTTTTACCACCATATCGTCAATGTAAACTTCTAAAGTTTTCCCAATGAGATCTTTGAACATGATGGTCGCTAGTCTTTGGTATGTGGCCCCAGCATTTTTCAGCCCAAACGGCATGACATTGTAGCAGTATAATCCTCGAGGTGTGATGAAGGAAGTCTTCTCTTGATCAGGTTCAAACATAGCAATCTGATGATATCCTCGATATGCATCGAGAAAACTCATTCGTTCGTAGCCAAAGGTTGCATCAACCAATTGGTCAATCCTGGGCAAAGGAAAACTATCCTTAGGGCATGCTTTGTTTAGGTCTGTGAAGTCCACACAGACTCGCCACTTTCCATTCTTCTTCTTTACTACTACAGTGTTGGATAACCATTCGGGGTAATAGACTTCTCGTATTGCTTTGGCTTCCAACAAACGATCAACCTCCTCGATCACTGCATCTATATGCTGCACAGCTGCCCTTCGTTTCTTCTGAATGATCGACTTGTGCTGAGGGTCAATGTTTAGATGGTGACAGATCACATCTGCATCCACCCCAGGCATTTCCTCAGGCACCCATGCAAAAACATCAATATGCTCTTTTAGGAACTTTATCGATTCGGCCTTTTCATCTGCTGGCAGTGATTCCCCAACCAAAAAATATCTTTCAGGATCAATCTCGTTGATCTGAATCTTCTCCAAGCCCTCAACCACTTTTTCAGCCGGGCTTCTTCCAACATCTTCGACGGTTGGTTGATCTGGTACTTCCAGTGTATGAACATGGTGGACTTTTGGGGCTGTTTTGATGATGGAAATCAAGCATTGTTGCGCCACTTTCTGGTTGCCTTTAAGAACTTCAATCCCATTTGATCCTGGAAATTTCACCATCTGGTGATAAGTCGAGGAGACTGCTCTCATCTTATGCAACTATGTCCTCCCAATAATCGCGTTATAGGAAGAAGGGACATCAACCACTAAAAAGTCCGTTCTCAACACCACTGATCCGGCCCGAACAGGTAATGTCACTTTTCCAAGGGGCCAAACTGCTCCTGCGCCGAACCCAATAAGAGGCGTCGTAGACTGTTCTAAGTCTGATTGTGCCAGCCCCATCCTCTTGAATGCATCATAGTACAATACCTCTGTACAGCTCCCCGAGTCCACTAGAATTCTTTCGATGTCGTATTCCCCAACTCGTAGGGTTACGACCAATGCATCATTGTGGGGTATTTGGACCTCCCCCAAATCCTCATCACTGAATGCCATGCTCTCTTTGCATACATCAGTCTCTCGCCCCCTTTTGTTTCCCAACCGCATCACATGCTGATCATGCTTAACTTGCCTTTGAAATAGCCTAACCTCACTTCTCGTGTAAGGTGTGGCCAATCCATGTATCATATGGATGACGCCTTTGGGGTTTTGTTCGTAACCCAACTCCATAGCTTTCCCTTTCTCTTTGGGGTCCTCCTGGATAAATTCCTTAAGATAGCCCCGAGAGACTAAATCATCAAGGTGCCTTTTGTATGTCTCACAATCCTCTGTCATATGGCCCCAATCCTTATGATAACTGCAGTGCTGATTCGTAGCACGTTTTGCATCTTTGTCTCCTCCTAGACTTGGAGGCCATTTGAAATATGGTTGATTCTTTATTCGATAAAGAATCCTGTAGATTGGCTCCTTCCAAACTGTAGTGATAGAAAAGAAGGATTTAGGGTCTGGAGCTTGCTTTTCTTTATATGACTCCTTCTTATTCTGCCCGTACTCTTTTCTATCTCTGTAAGTCTTGGGTTCTGGCTTCTCCACCTTTTTAGCAGGTGCCTTTGGCTGTTCGGCAACCATTCTGCCGTCCTCACGGAGTATGTCATCCTCCATTCTGGCATGTTGTTCTATTCGTTCCATCAATTTAGCCAGGGTGGCTACCGGATGTTTATTCAATGATCGGCGCAGCTCTCCCCGAACAGGTAATCCTGTTTTGAATGTAGCAATTGCATACTCCTCACTGCAACTTTCAATCTCGTTGAAAGTCTCCCAGTACTTCTTCGCATAATCCCTGATCTGTTCGTTCTCCTCCTGCTTCATGGTGGAAAGACTTTCAAAAGTCTTCGGGGCTTTTCTGCTTGTCAAGAACCGAGCAGTGAATTCCTCTGCCAACTGCCTCCATCCTCGTATGGATCGTGGGGCCAGTTTATGAAACCAGGACAAAGCCACCTTGCCAAGACTAGAGGGAAACATCTTGCACAAGATGGAATCATCCCCCTCATGCATAAACATGGCCTGTTGATAATGCTGTATGTGAGCCACGGGATCCGTATTTGTTTCGTAAAGTACGAACGCTCCGTGCTTCACTCTGCTCGGCAATCTCGCTTCTTGTAGCCTCTTGTAAAGGGGGAGGCTGCAATATTACTCAGGGCCTTGCGTGCTGCTTCTCGTGCAGTCATTGTCCCATCCTCTTGTTCCTTCAAATTGTGGGCTGAAGCTTTGGCCCAATCAGCATTAGGTCTTTCGTACCTGTCTCGATGATGCTTTCTCGTATCCTCTTCCTCGGGGGTAGAACTTCGGTCTCTGCTTCTCCTTTTTCGTGAAGAAGTCTTTCTCTCTGGTGTTCGGCTTCTACTTCTTCTTCCCCTTTTTCGTGGAGAAGCCTTGTGACGCCCTATAACAGGACTTCTACTCTTTCTTCCACGTGAATGAGTCTGTTCATGAATCACCAGAGCCCGTCCGTCCCTTTGGGAATTCCTTCGAGAGAGTCCAGAATCCTCGGGGTGCTCTCGTATCCTCTGCAGGTCCCGTATCTCATACTCTCGTTTTTTAATTAAACGAGCGTACTCCTCGATTTCTCTTCGTTTTTTATCAAGGACATCATCATCATCATTATGAATACTCCTTGAACGAGTAACAGACTCTTCTACTCGATGAGATTTACTCCTTCTCGTGGAGCCGGTAGCAGTCTTGTCTCCTTTCTCTTTGGAGTTTTCTCTATCATGTCTTCCGGTGGGCTTTCTCGGAGCGCCTGGTGGAGATTTATCTCCTCCTCCACCCAACTGGTCCTTTGGATTAAACGGTGTGACTGGATTTTCTTCCGTCATGATTACTTTCTTTGAAAAGTCTGTTCGTTTCCCACAGACGGCGCCAATTGTAGGGGGATGAAAACAATTGAATGCTTCGGTTCAACTGGATTGCAACGGCTTATTCGTGCCTCTTCACCGGAACCCTAGCTCGACGTCTGAACCCTAATCTGCAAAATAGACAGGGGATGAGTGCACCTTTGCCTCTCGTGGCAAAGGCCCTCCGATGCCTTTGTTAGTATCACGTACTAAGATCAAAACCCTAATTATCAGTAGGAAAGCAATAATAATGCAGTATATTGCGTACCTTTTTCCTCTAGGTTCACCTCATATTTATAGACTTGTGTATGCTTGCTGCCCAAGCATTCCTATTGCCATAGGATTCCTAATTAGTATAGGAAACCCAGGATATCAAGGATTCTTGTTTCCTTTATCAGTTTATTGGAAAAGAGTCCTTTTAGGATTCTTTTCCTTTACTGGCCGAACATCCCATTCTCATTGGGTATCTTTCTCAGATCCTTTATTCACGGGATCTTATTCCTTAATCAGAATACCAACATTCTGGATTCTTCCAGAATGTTCCCCATGTTACAACAATTAATTTGGGGTTCTTTCCTTGTTCGGCCATCTCGTTGCCGAACAGACTGCCTGGACCAATAACTTCACATGTAATTTGGTCCAAGCGTAATGAGAATGTCTCTATCTGCCGAACAGCTTAGTTTCACACCACTGACTTCTCTTGTCATCGGCCTTTTACTAGCCGAACAGACTGCATAGATCAATGACTTCCCATATCACTGGTCCGTATTCCTGTTCACCATATTGCCCGGCGATAAGTACCGTTTGTGTTTACCACGTGTTCCCAAACATCACGTGTTCGGTAACTAAACGTATCTGCTCGGGAATACCTCCCTACAGGGATTTATTATTCATTGGGTAATAGGTTAGTCTTTCAACTAAATACAATGATTGAATAAAGCAAATCATTTTCTGAATCCCCATGTGATGATGTACCAATATTTTATTATGGGATTTAAAATCCTAAGATTTTCTAAGTACTCCTATATTATTTTATATTAGGGTTTTGTACCAAATTGGATTAATTTAATGGGAAGATGATCTCCCTAGATTACATTAGTACCTATGTGAATATTATATTTGTACTTGGATGATTAAAGAATTGACTTGGTACACATGTGCTTATTTGATTTGACTAGTCATAATAAAGGAATCTTGTACCTTGTTTCCTAGAAGCCAACCTTGTCACTTCAAACTTTCTTACTTGATTCTTTATCCATTGGTCCATAATGTAAGGGTAACTTTTGTCCATTGGTTAATAACCTTTTCATTATTATATTTTGTTTAAAGTAGACATGTAGTCTTTTAAGAAATCTTATTTTAAGTATAAAAGTACTTGTACTTCTTTTATCCATTGGTCTTTACCCGCTAGGAAAATTATTACCCATTGGTTAACACCATTAGTCATTTTCTTTAATTGACTTGTACTTGAAAGACTAGAAGATTTAACTTGTACCTTGTTATTCTTTCATCCTTTCAACTTTTGGGATGAATATCTTCCAAATCTATCACATTTTGTCCTTAAATTGTTATTTAAACACCAAATCTTGTACAATTTTACCTCTATATCTTCCATAGTCCCATCCAAAGTATTAAAACTAGCCATGCAAGCCTAAAACTAGGTGGTTAGTGTGCAAGCAAGCCTAACTTCACCCATCAACCTATCAATCAACCATGACAAGTGAAAGAAAAGTGACATGTAGAGAGAGAGAGAGAGAGAGAGAGAGAGAGAGAGAGAGAGAGAATCAGCTAGAGAGAGGGGTCTTGGCCTATAAATAGAAGCCATTCCAAGCTTCAAACTCACACCTTCAAGCTTTGCTCTTCCTTCTCTCTAAAAATTCTAAGTGTTCTTAGTTCAAAAGTTCTATTTTTCTTGAGTTTCTTGAGAGTTCTTGAGAGAAACCACCAAACCACTTCCAAAACCACCTCTAGATCTCTAATGTAGCTTAGTTTTGTTAGCAAGTTGTTTCTAGGAAGAGAAAAGATCATCTCTCTTCCTTTCGAAGCAATCCGGAGTCGTTACGCCGCCGAATCGCAAAACCGACGAAAATCGACCAACCGCCAAGAAGTAAGGTAGGAATCCTAGTCCACCAATTCTATGTATTGTATAAAATCGTATGTTGGAGAATAGAATGTCATTTAGAAGAAACTTTGATCATCCTTTCTTGAGTATATAAGGTTATCTGTTGACTGTCAGTATATAAGGTTATCTGTTGACTGTTACGGTTATCTGTCATGAGTATATAAGGTTATCTGTCACCTATAATATTAGAATTGCATGAAGTACTTGAAAGGTGTTTTCTTGAAATAATGAAAAGGATGGGAAGTATGTTGAACTCGTCAACTTATGATTTAAGCATGCTAGATAATATAGAGTTGGATGATTTTGTTAGTTTAGTTTCAAGATTACAATGGATGTTGTATGATTGTTTATGTGGAAAGTCCTACCGCGGAGTCTTGCATGAAAATGAGACACGAGAACCGAGAAAGTAGAAACATGGCACCTAGGGTGTGATTAATGAAAGGAAATGTTTTTCGAGGAAGAAAATATTTTGAAACTACATTATGACCGGTTTTGGTGGCATAATGTGAGTTGGGTGTGTGTATTCCAATGGAAATCCGTAGCAGCGGAACCATTGTGAGGTTGTGTGTGTTCCAATGGGAATCCGAAATAGCAAAACCATTGTGAGGTTGTGTGTATTCCCATGGGAACCCGGAGCGGCGGAACCATGGTGAGGTATGACTTGGTTATCCGCGGAGAGGAGCCAATGCAATTGTGTGCCAATGGGAACCCAGCGCGGCGGAACCATTGTGAGGATACTCGGGAACTCGGCGCGGCGGAACCGAGGTTGGGTGTGTAGCTTGGTTATCCGCGGTACGAAACCAATGCAAATTGTGTGAGTTTAAACAAATGATTTTGAAAGGTTGATTTGTATGTGAAAATGTTGACACGGTCTACGATGAGTCGCGTAGGAGAAACTCCGAAATCTTGAACACCAACGATAGATGAGTAACGAATGTGGATGTGTGATTGTTAGTATTATTGTAAATGTTTTACTGTTGTAAGGTTAGTGGGTAAGGTTTTCCTATTGAGCGTTGTAGGTCACGGTGTTACCTTTTGGTGACCCTGACATATTATACTGGTGGTGATGCCGGTATAATGTGTCAGACCTCATAGATGAACAGGGTGAGATGTACACCTTGGAGGCCTTCGGAGCTGGGGAGCTTGCCAGGATGGAGGAGCAGTAGATAGGAACCCTAGTTTCCCTCCCTTGTTGAATAAATGTACCATTTTGTTTATGATGTAATAATGAGCCAGACTCTCTTTATTATGTAATAAATGCCTTCTTAACGTACCCAAAATTCGGGGCGTTACAAAATGGACGGCCGGATAAGTCGCATTACGACCCTGTAATAAGGATGTGCACCACAAGAACCCCAATCCCTGGTTGGACTGCAAAGGGCAAATAATTTGGATTTTGGACTAGTCCATGATTCTAAAAACTAGGAGGAAAATATACTACTCAGTGATGTACACATTACATGTCATTAAAGTGAGAACTGCCAATTTTAAAATGGGGCACGCCCCCGTTCCCCCTCGCACAACACCATCCTTGTTTCTGTAAATTTTTCTCCAGTTCAGTAATTTGGATTGCAAATGAGCTGACTTCTTCACATGTCATTAAAATGAGAACCTACCTAGTGATGTACACCTTGCAAGTTGATAGGAGATGTAACGCCCCGAATTTCGGAACATTAATAAAAACATTTAAAGGACAATTTTTCCAAATTGAAATTTATAGATTTAATACATCACTGTTTCAAAAGCAGATGTCATCATATTACATCCAAATCGAATTAAGTTTAAGTAGCCCAAATTTGACCAAATATTACAATTTCCTAAATAAACCTTGAAGCTTCCAAAATAAAGTTGACTTAAATTAAATTAGAGCGACTACGCATACGGAAACCAAGGTTCTTCGGCTCCCTCCTCAGCAGTGTTGACTCCAGTCGGATTGTACGACACTTCTGTTTTGTCTTCAGTACCTGGCATTCGAGTTACCAGGGCAACATAGTACCGTGAGCGATGACGCTCAGTAGCCAAAACCTACCCGAAACCCATAACTTACACATAACAAGACAAGGAAAGCAATGCAAATAATAAATGGCGCTTGATTTAAATTACTACTCCTTAACTTATGTGAAATCTAGGATCTCACCTTGAGGTATGTCCTACCCTTAACCTCCAGCGTAAGGCAACCCTGTATGATTCAGACTGCTCCTTGTTGTGTCCCGCTGATAGCTACCAAATTATTTACTCGGATCTACAGTCGACGCAACCACGCAAGGAAGGAACCAAACATGTTCTCGCAACCAATCATAACTGTGCCCTACCTAGGGTTACGTTTCTCAAACAACCTGGGTCCCTGTTAGCACCCATTAACACAAGATTGGGCCCCTGTTAGCACCCATCTTAAAATCATAACTCAATCACCTTCCGATTTTTCCTTTACTTACCAAAGTCTATGTGATCCTCTAATCGTATACCACCCCGTGAACCGAAGCCCGTTCTAAGTTCTCGCAAGACAATAACATTTATCAAAACAAGTAACAATAACAATAAGGGATGTCATTAACAATAATACTGACAAATGCGAAAACATAATTAAACCTTTCCTTTTTTCTTTTCTATTTTATTCATCCAGTAGCTCATCCACAAGGGCTTTCGTTAACTAATCTACTAATAGAAATGTTAAGCATTTAACAGATGCATATCAATTCCGATAATGACTAACATGAACGAAATTATATATACACTTCCTTTAATCATTCCTGTCAAGTTAAAATATTCTAAGTCTGAGCATGGATTTTGAAAGTCACTAAGCATGAGATTAAGTGGGCATTGTTTCTTGTTATCCCAATAAGTTAACCTTACGAAATTATCCAAAAAAAAAATTAACATTACGAAACGTAGGTTTAGAGCATGCATAACCACATATATACTAAATTAAAAAGTTTCTAATTAAGATTAACCTAGACTTTCATAATCATAACTGGTCCTCTAAATCAAAATTTCTAGAACACGAGCTAAAAGTTTAACACATCATTCTCCACTCCGACATTTCCGATTAATCACATGTTACTCATCAAGCATCTCAACATTATACTAGCAACAAATATATACTTAGGGAGGTAAGTTCTAACTACCTCTCGTCCGGCAAAACGGGATTCGGAAAGATTTCGGTGGCGGGTCGGAGCGGCGGCGGAGCTCGGTGGTGGGTGATGGTGATCACGGCAGCTTTGGAGCTGGAACGGGGCTGATTTTAAAGCTGAAATGGAGTGGTGTTTGGGTTGTTTTGGAGGGATATCAGCTGGTCCACTTTGCAGGAAAAAAAAAA
>CM033791.1:29679315-29694928 GCA_019656835.1 Rhododendron ovatum | reverse complement strand
TAGTAGACTCTCTTCCTTTCTCTCTCTGCCGAGAATATGAAATGGGGGAGGGAGTTGATTTAAAAGTGTCATTAACTTAGGTAAAGATCTCTTGGATAATAGGTGGTAAGTTTATAGATTTTGTTTAGAGGTTAAAGGAAAGCATTAGGAAGTGGTGTTGGATTCTTAGTGGCTAGGGAAAAGCAACGGCTAAAAATGGCTAAGCATGAAAAAATAATCTGATGGGTGATGGAAAACAGAGGAGGTGATGTTTGGTTTAGTTGGTTTGAGATGGTTTGGTTAGAGTAAATGGATGGGGTGAATGGCAGGCAAAAGACCATGTACAAGAAGAAGGTGAGGCTGGGTATTAGTGTTAGGTTAGGAAAAATATTCTAGTACGATCAAAGTACACACAAGGAAAATTATTCGCCGGTACGCGCGCACCCACGAATGATTATGGAATAAAATTTTGTATGACGGCATAAATAATTTTTCGAGCAAAATAATTATTTTTGTTTGAATAATTATTATTATTTATTTTTTTTAAAAAATCGGGTCTTTACAGGAGAAGTTTTTTAGTGCCGGACGGGTACCATACAAGTGGTACCCCTCGGCGATCCCAGCCGTCCAAGTATTTTTTGAACGATCCAAAATTTAGAGTAAAAAAAAGGAAGAGAGAGGTGTCGGGTGGGGGGAGAGAGAGAGAGAGAGAGAGAGAGAGAGAGAGAGAGTAAATTTGGATCGTCCAATATCGTTCAATACACGTTTGGACGGCTAAGATCACCGACGGGTCCTGTCACGACTCACGTGTTACCCGCTTGACACCCAAATTTTTTTATAATCTAATATGCGTACCCTTGCGATATGTTTGTGTAAATATGTAGTCAATTTTGTGCTTAGTTGTACAATCTCTCTTACATACTCCCTCCGTCCCTTTTTAAGTGTCCTGCTTCGTAACTCCAACTTATTAAAAAGACATCATCATTACAACTTTCACATCAACTTTTTCCTCCACTTTCCCTACTTACCCATCATCATTACACTTTTACTCACTAACTTTTCAAAATAAAATCTACTTTTAAGGACAAAATAGACAATACACCAACTTTTACCCCCCTAATTTTATAAAATAGACACTTATTAAGGAACAGTCCAAAATAGAATACTGGACACAAAAAAAGGGACGGAAGGAGTAATTTTTAAAATGATACATGAATTTTACTCTCTCTGTCCTGCAATACTCATCTTCTTTTATATTGCAAAAAACAAATACTCCAACAAGCGTGATAGAGAAAGATATACAATGGACAGTGTAGTGAGGTAATTGGTGTGATTGCCTAAGGGTCATTTTAGGGGGGCAATCGGTAAGAAGCTGCGTTTGTGTGTCTTGCATTAACTTTGAAATCCTTGTTAGTGTGTCTTGCTTTGGTTTTAGTGGCAAAATAGTCTACCTAGAAATCCTTGTTCTTTTGAAGAGAAAAGAGAGCTAGAGAAGGGAGGAAGAATAGGGAAGTAGAGAGAGTTGGTGCTAAAGGGTAGATAATCTAAATAAATGGGGTTAGAAACTGTTTATAGCCCTTAAAAAAGTGTTACAAAAGTTCCTAAATACCCTTGAGTTAAAACGCAGTGGGGTACAAAAATCTGTAGAAAATGCCCAGGTGCTACCGGTGTCAAGCTTCTTGAGGTAGCGTTATTAGTTCTGGACGTTTGGTATCAGTAGCAGCCTTTTCTTGGTACCGGTAGCAGAGCTGCCTTTTGGATTTCAATTCTATTTGTTTGGTACCGGTACCTTGAGTAATATTTTGATTACAAGAAGTTTCTCAAAATTGAAATATTACTTAAGTAAGAAACTGTGTTCAAAATCTGATTTATTTCTAAAGCAAACGTACTATCCAGACACATTTTATTTATACTGGTCATATTTTCATGGATTTAAACACGAAGAGCAAGGAAGAATCGAGGTTCCTCTAGCGCATGATGCACAGGGACAGGGGTGTAGTGCACAATATGAACCGTCCATTTCGGTTATCAATTGTTTAAATTTTATATCGGCAATGGACGATTCAGATCTACCAGAGTCGAGATCAAATCTAAATCATTACTAATTGAGATGAACAGCTCAGATCACATATTACAATATTTTAGTGCACTCTTACACTACAAGGACTCCAAGTCCGTAAAGGGTGTGGTGTGGCCTTGTGAAAGAAACAATTGGTTCCATTCTTGACTTCATGCTGAGTAATCAGATAAGGTTCCTGCTATCGGAAGCCTATTGGACTTTGATTAAGCTAAACAAAATGACCCAAAAAAAATCCCAATACACTTTTTACTATTTTCTATACACTCTCACACATCCTTATTTACCTTTTACACATTTTGATACACTTTTCAACTTTTAACGAAGGACTACAGGTTCTTTTTAGCATTTTCCATCAAACAAAAGAAAGAAAGGAATGAAGGCCCATCCAAAAAAGAAGAAGAAAAGAATGAAGATAATTGAACAACAATATGCTCAAGGGAAGTGCTACAATACTAGAGGGAGAGAGACGTGAATTATGTCCCTCTCATATCCTATCCTTGCTTCAGGATGTGGCGGGTATATGGAATGGGCCCCGCACACGGAAAACGATTAAAACCCGCCAAACACCAATCAAATTCTTAGCCACTAGATTCGAGACCAGGAATTGATTTCTGTTTTGAGCCTCCAAATTTCATCCACTCAAAATACCCATTCCATCAAATTTTCCGATGGTATATTGCGAACCATAAAGTAGTGATGGCAACGGGTTGGATTGGGATGGATATAACTATCCCCGTTTCGAATCCCCTATCCCTCCCCGTCTCGTCCCTGAGAGATTATTTAGTGCTCAAGGATTTGAGCTATTTTACCGTGCTTAAGGATTTGCAGTTTGCGAGAGATTATTTAGTAAAATAATGCTCACACGACACATGATATTCTACATGCCCGTTTGTCCTTTAAAAAATACCCACACCAAAGTCATGAGCTCAGCCATCATGGGCGGAGCTAAGTAGAGGGGAGAGTGGCACGGACCATCCCCGATTTCGTAAATAATGCTATTTTATATTTATAGGTTGGGAACTTTTTGGTGTCCAAACAACTTAATTTTCATACAAATGATGAAAAAATAGCAATTTAAAAAGTGAATGATTCGTATCATAAAAGAATGTATTTTCATTTAAAGATCGATCACAAGAAAATGGAATCAAGTCCTTATTCTTTTCAAAAACAAACGAATATCAATATCAATATCAATATCGTATCCACAACTTAACCTTTCTCTTCACAATTTAAAAAATATATATATTAACAATAGAAGTGGAGTCTCATTAACCAGCCGTCACCCCAGAATATAAATCCTAGGTCTGCCATTGTTAGTCGTACTCATCTATCAATCGGACCCAATGGTGTTGTAGTGCACCCCCACACTATACGTGTAGTGCGGCCAATCCGGCCGTCTATTTCGACAAGGGACGACTCGGATTTTAATCCGAACAATGGACGACTCGAATTTGTTGGAGCTTGGATTAAATCCGAGCTGTTCGTGCCAATATGGACAGCCAGATTGACCGCACTATATCTTATAGCAGTGTGATGGGTGTACTACAGCACCTCCGATTCCCTATCAATCACAACACTCTTAGAATGCTACATCGCCTTGCTTCAGAGTAATTATTCAATGCTCATGCGGTACCTCGTGACAATACCCCTTTTTCTAACCAATCACGTATGTGTAGTTGGTAGAAAAAAAAAAATTTTGGGACACCACGTTGCGGTGCGGTAGGATACTTTTTAAGTAATCCCTCCGTCCAAATTTAACTCACATTTTTAGAAGTTTGTGTTACTTTTTAATTGATTATGTATTGTAATTTATAATATTTTATGTAATTTTCAAAATATTGTATTATAGAACTAACCGATATCTATCAAACAAGATTCATATTCGATATAAAATTTATTATCATTTTAAAAATACAATTAATATAGGTTTTTTTTTTAATCCGATTAGACACTAATTATATTGGGGCGGGATGAGTAACATTTTTCTACCACTTCTCTTCCCTCGCTTTCCCAAGTTAGAGCTCTTGACCGGAAAGTTTTTTTTTAAAAAAAAAAGAAGAAGAAGAAGCAAGGGCCTATTATTAGATTGAAATGGAGTACATAACGAGCTTCCTTCCCAAAGACCAACTCGTAAAAATCGTTGCCGCCCGGGAACCGCTGCAAGAAACGATATTCCTCTAGAGAGAGAGAGAGAGAGAGAGAGTGAGTGAGCCATCAGAGGCCGTGATGGTTTGCTCAAGTCGGCTCTTGGCTGTTTCGTACCCTACGTCGCCGCTTTTACAGACAGATTCCCTACGATCGAACGCGAGATTTGTTCAACGAAAGCTCAGATCAAACCATATATGGCGGCGATCCATGGCGTCGGAGGCCGAGAGCTCTTCGTTTGCTCCTCCAGTTGACTCCGAGCCAGCGGATATCAACGCCGCTGGGTAATCAATACTCACTATTCCCGTTCCAAGTATATAGGCATCTGACTTTTGCATTTATAGTTAGTGAACTATTGTGTTGCTGTGATTTGAACTTGAATTAAAGGAGGTTTTAGTTGAGTTGAAAAGGTAGGATAGTGAGAGGAGTTGGGGATGGCCATGCTATTCCGAATAATTGGAACACTCTCACTCTATACCAGTCACTCAACGAACTCCTGATTACACTTTTAACTCCTCCAATTATTTCCGAATAGCACGGCCATCCCTAACCCCTATCAAATAGCAATTGTAGTTCGGATGGAGCGGTGGTGGAGTAGGTGATTGATTTACGAGGGGCAAAGTAGTTCGTTTAATTGGATTCATATCAAAGGTGGAGAAAACCTTATTGCAGGTGATCGAGTATGATGTGACAGTTGGAAATGTCATTAACTATACACCTAGTAGGATTACGATAGGTAGGACACAATGACAGAGTGGCGATTGCAGTCCCTAAAGAAGATAAGAAGAGAGAAGAAACAAGAGGAGTGAGAGAGTAGTATGAATGAAGGAAGAATCTGAAAGTGCAATTTTTTAAAGCAGAATTATGGTTGAAAAGATGCAGGAATTCGATTGAGATGTGAAAAGAAAACAGGCACCATAAAATACTTAAGCGAGCACATATGAAATTTTAGAGTGACTATTTGAAAACAGACTTCATAATTAAAGGAAAAACTATGATTTTCGGAAATTTGAGAAACACATGCCAAATCTTGGTTCTATGGTGGTCCCGCATTTGTAATGGAGAATACCTGTCAGTTGTACTTTCTATCAGTATTGCACTTTTGTTTGAATAGTCTGAAAAAAGAGCGCTTAATTTTCCTGCATAATTAGGGGTATAAAGTTGCTTGATCTTCTTATTTGGCACATAGATTAGTTAACCTGTTAGAATGAATTGCAAAAAGCGCAATTAAATTGCTTGGTTAGATTGCTCATCATGTGTTGTGTTGTCGGGTGCAGGTTTTGCATCATTGAAGGACCTGAAACAGTGCAGGATTTTGCCAAAATGGAACTAAGAGAAATTCAAGATAACATTAGAAGTCGTCGAAACAAAATATTTTTACATATGGAGGAGGTGAGCTTCACGGGTAGAACTTGCTGTTTCTTGTCCTCTTTAATGATACTGTCATGCTTTTCACATGAGCTTTGTGCAACGATCGAACAGGATGAAAATTTTATATTTATCATTTTTTCCACATGTACTCCCGCCGTTTCTGCTTTAACCGGAGCCCTGTTGCTTCTGGCTATGTATAACTCCAAGAATAACTGTTGGATTGACAAATGCATCTTTGGGTAAGAGATGGAGCATGCGTGATTTTATCATTGGCCAACTTAAGGATAATAGTTGAACTTGTGTGGGAGACTTGTATAGGGGACTACTCAGCAAGGGTGCATGTGATTAATTTTTAGTTGGGCACATTGTGAGAACTCTAGTTTCTAACAGACCAATTAAGTTAACGAGTTGAGTTCACCTCATTTGATAAGGTAAAGGATGTGCCCTAGCAGTCATCCAGTCCAATTGGCAAACTAGGAGGCATTGGCTGGGTAAAGCTTAGTTTTTGCCTTAATGGCACGTAGAGGTTCTCCTCTGACCCTGGTTTGCATTCTCAGTTTGGTTCATATGAATCTCACGCTGCAATATAGCATATGCCGTTGTGTAAGGTACTTTGTTACTCCGCAACACTAGTATTCCAGCATGGGAATAAGTACCAAGCAAGACCGAGCATTTTATTTAAGATACAGAAAAGAGTGCTAGTCTGGTTGTTATTCAGAGCATGTGTTTCCCTATGCTCTAGCGTTAGATGAAACTAACTTGTATATGTGCAGTGTGCACCCACCGCTCAGGGTAATATTGTCAGTGCTCAGCTGACCCAAAATCTCCTCGAGTGGCTGATCATAGTCTGTAAATTCACTTTTTCTTGGTTACTTCTACCGTTTGGAATTGAAAGGGATATCTTAGTAGGTGATGGTATCGTTTGGAAAATTACTGTTACATGATATTAGTGCATACAATAGGTTTGGTTAGGATCCTAATTTGATGCCTCTTTTGGCCATCTTTTCTTCACCTCTTTTCTCTGGGGGTAAGTGTGAATCTTCTTCTGTCAGTCAAATTCTATAGCCCAAAGAAATACTTGTTCCTGAGCAGTTTCCATCCACTGTGAGCGCATCTTACTATTTATGGCGACCACAGTTATGTACAAAACCCTTTTTTTGCAGCTTTAACTTGTACTATTCTGTTTCCTTTCCAGCACTTAAAACTTACACAAAAATAAGGCCTTAGAGTTTGAATTTTCTACTAGAGTTGATTTACCCTGCCGGAGACAGGGCCATTCTAGTATTGGCTTCTCTGGTCTTTAACATAATTGTTAAAGTCTTACACCAATTTTCTGGAGAATTCCACGATTTGTACAGAACCATCAGCTTCTCTTTTTGCTCATGGTTTTGGTGATTCCATTTGACATGCAAAATCTTACTTCTCCCTCTTGTTCCCTTGTTGCTCCTTTACTTTGGGGCAGGAGTGTGAAGTTTTCTATTTTGTGTATCATATTGAAGTCATTCACCTCTGTGTCCTGATTCTAGCTATGCTCGTGTACTCACTAGTATGTTTGCAAATATCCAACAGTAGTTAAAGTGATAGCATGCTATGCTTTTATATTGGGTAAATTTGGTTGATTTTATATTTCTGTGTGTCATATCTGCAATAATTGCATTTCTTTTAACGGGAAGGAGGTCCACTTTCTTATATTTTTGCATCTGGGATCCAACTTGTATCATGGATACTGACAGAAACCGAATCATTATGGCAAGGATAAGTTTGATTCAGAGGAAGAAGAAAAGGGAATAATTGGAATAGATATATCATTTGATTAGTCAGTCCTCAAACAAAGAAATAAGCAATGTTCATTTGTTGAGTGACCTAGGGGAAATTCATGGAAAGTTACAGTGCCGCCTCGTAATAGTGTTCCAACTTGCCTTCGTTGACGTCGTTTTTCGACCGGAAGAGTGGGCTAACTAGAAATGCTTGGACTATTCGGAAACATACTTCGTGACATGGTTCATGCATGCATGATGTATCTTACCTCTTTTATTCTTAAAATAGAACTTTACAGTGCTTTCTTATTTGTTTGTCTGTTCTTAAAGAACTGTCAGCCTGGTTGTTGATCCAGTCGTGTCGTGTGAAAAATAATGTGGAACCTTGTGATCCTGATCAGTTTTTATTATTGTGCAAATTAGATTCCTGGATTGGTGACCTTCATCTTATATTTGAAGCATCATATTGCTAATATGTACTATCCTCAAAATCACTCACAGGTTCGTCGTCTCAGAATACAACAGAGACTGAAAAATGTTGAACTTGGAATCCAAAAGGACGAGCAAGAAAATGAACTCCCAGACTTCCCTTCCTTCATTCCCTTCTTGCCTCCATTGGTAATTCTTACAATCCATTCAACATGCAACAGTGACTTGATGACACTATATTCCTTTTTTTCATCATAGAAATTCAATTCCTTTGCTGGCTTTCAAGAGATCTTGGTATGATGATTGACATGTTTATTTCATGCAGAGCTCAGCAAATCTTAAGCTGTACTATGCTACTTGCTTCTCTCTCATTGCCGGGATTATCATTTTTGGTGGTCTTTTAGCTCCTACTGTAAGTTTTCTTGCACTAGGCTATAAGAATTGAGCACCCAGTTATCGAATAACTTTAGGACATTACCCCTGTTAGGGAAAATTTAACCATGTTTATTCTTTCCGTTTTCACTATCCACTTTGCAGAATATTCTGTGCTAATATGATATTATCATAAAGTGCGGATGTTGTAAATTTGTAGCCATCAAACCTTATTCTTGGTCTGTAACATTCTCAATTTGTGTTTCTCTGATACATGTGCTTCACATCATATTTTTCCCATGGGTAATAAGTCATCTTTGTAAGAAATTAGGATCTACTGACCTGAGTCCTAGTCCGATATTCAAATACCAGGAATGATCCACCCCATCAAAGATAGGCAACATTATATCGGCTGCCAACAACCAACTATTGCCTCTTTTTCTTTTTTCTTTTTCTTTTTCTTATTCTTATTGTGTATCAATTCTCCTCTTAAATGTGTAAAAGAATTAGGGTGCTAAAGTTCTGGCTGAGTGTTGACTGGACCCCCTTGGGAAGGACCTGGTCTAGGTATCTAGAGCTTGGCTTGAGTGAGCTGGCCTAAGGTTTGGCCTGATTTTGGGGAAAAAGTTCAACACATTAAAAAGCTCGAGAGCCTAGCTGAAGCCAGTCTGCGACAGGGATTTGCAGATTTAGCTCACACCACAGCCTGTTATTGTCTTTTGAAGGGCTGTGAGATTTATATTCCGTGATATGTCTACAAACTAGTCTGTTGTAGGAACCACGAGAACAAAACATGTTAACATTGTCTTGGTTCTCGAAGAGACTTGTTTACTGTCCCACTTAGAAGAAGGCTTTGGTGGATTTTTTTAGATCTGGTAGAGTGTCATATAGCCCATCCAGCTTCTAACCACTTTATTCTCTCAGCTGGAGCTAAAGTTGGGAATAGGAGGTACATCATATGCAGACTTCATTAGCAGTATGCATCTGCCAATGCAGTTGAGGTATGCTTGCATGTTTGTGTACCATTTATGTAAATGTTACCAGTTCTGCTTTTCCTTGTATCCCAAATTATAACTTTGAATGTTTTCTATTATTACTCGGTGAGAATAGAATTTGCTTCTTATTTTTAGCACTTAGGGATCACTTTGTTCAACTGCAGTGATGTTGATCCTATTGTGGCATCATTCTCTGGGGGTGCAGTTGGAGTGATCTCAGCTTTGATGGTGGTGGAAATAAATAATGTAAAACAGCAAGAACGTAAAAGATGCAAATACTGTCTTGGAACTGGTATGCCCTTCCATAAATTTTACTGTCTGAAATCCATTTAAAGGTTTGCGCTCTTGTTTTGGTATTTATATTCTTGACTCAGTTGGTGATGTGTGTCCCATATGGGGTGTTTTTTTGGATAGGCATGTAGCATCCCATATGGGGTTGGTGGAAAGATTTTCAAAAGGCTTGCTTTGATTTGATCAATTGTTCATGTCTTTAGGTGCTGTAAATACAGTGTGGAACATCCTTTGAAATATGCCCATACATTTGGTTATTATATGGCGGCGGATGGGTATTGCATGATTAGATAATCATATCCAGCTTTGAAAGCCTAAAACCCCCCTGGCCCCTACAACGTGCACTTTTTTATTCCAAAGAAAAGTGTTCACAGAAGTTGTACATGTTCAAAGTCTCTTCCACGTGGAACCGTTGATAGTCTTCCCTTTCCCAGAGTAGTCCTGCACAGTAACAAACTCGTTAGAGTCAAGGGTATGCTTTCTGTGGTTTTCTCAACATTTATTGTCATTTGTCTCATCGTGCTGTTGATCTTACATATGATCTACATCCCTATGTTTGACATCAAAATAGTTTTGGTCATTTCTCATATAGAAACGTACTAAATTCAACATTATGGAAACTCCTAACCCGCATGTGCGTTCCTAAAACCAAACCCACTACAATACCCAATTGCGTTTTGAAACTGTCACATCTTTGGGCTTTGGCCACAATTCCAGATTCTTCCCACATGTTTCCCTTAGTGATCACATCTTTTATGCCTGGTGGATGATAAGACTGATCAGAGCAGACGACTTGCTCTAGTACAAGCAGTTGCATCAGAATTCTCTTCAAGATCCTTTGTCCTTTCTTTTTCTTCTCATTTTTTCCCATCTTTCTTTCTTCTTCTCTACAAATGAAGTTTTCTGTACTGTTTAATCCCCCTGCATGCTAGCTTTTTTGCTCTCATTGCTCTCACCTGTCTCAAAAACAGCGAGCTTTTCTTTTTGCATGTTTTAATTATGATGTTTATGCAATTTGTGGCATTACATGATGTTCATCTGGTTGATGCAGGATACCTTGCTTGTGCTCGCTGTTCAAGCACAGGAGCGCTTGTCCTTATTGAACAAGTGTCCACAGTTAATGGTGGAGATCAGCCCCTTGCACCACCTAAAACTGAACGATGTTCAAACTGTTCAGGTTCCGGAAAGGTTAGACACTTGCAGTTTTGGGTTGTTTGTTTTTCATGGTAATGAACTTGTGTGTTTTTTTTTTTTTTTTTGGAAGGAGATTCAGAGAACATCAGATAATAGTAAGCCAAAATAACAGATACGATAAGATTAGGAGCATTCTCAAAGGAAAAAGACAAAACAACATAGCTAAACTTCCACCCTTAAACTTGTGAGCTATTTACTGTATGAGCTTGGCAGAGTAGCCCATTGTGATAGTGCAATACATGTATTGTAGATGAAAAGCCTAGTAGATGAGGTGCTTCCATAGCCCTACCAATATTACCCTACTTTATTGGAGGCATGTGATGTCTTCATGTGCAATACTCCCTCCGTCTCATAATTGTAGTCTATCATGAAAAGTCATGTCATTTTAAAAAAAAAGAAACAATGTACTTTCGTTTATAGTTCTTTGAATTTTTTTTGCCCCAATTTGAAGATTTGATTTAGTTTTTTAAGTATTTATAAAGTGTTTTATTTTTTATTGAATAAATAACACAACTTTTTATAGTTGGTTAGAATTATGGGGCAGAGAGTAAAAAACTAAACCTGCATTGAGGAGAGCTAGAGCTAAGCCCCTCACATGTACTGAAGATCTTCCTATGAGATCTTAAATCAGTTAGGCGGTACTTCCCCTGCCCTCCTTTTTTGTATTATCGAATTTTGAGATCCTGCCCCATATTGGGCTTGAATAAAAAGTTGTAGTGCTGTATAAGTGAGGACCTTGGACCTACCTAGTACAAGGCAATTTTCTCAAGATCAATCAAAACCGTGTGTAGGTCACCTGGACATACGCGTATGTGTGCTGTGCACATTGTTGTGTCCAGACAAAGCGGACAGTATTGTACCAGACAAAGGGTCGTTTTTGAGTTGGCATTGTTGGTGCTTTTGTGAGTTTCCTTTTCTAATGGAACATGTAATTAATGCATCATACGTCTAACTTAAAAGTGTTTTTCTGGTGATATCCCTTCGATTTTGAGTTTTGAATACATTTTAAGCTACTTTTAAGGCATAATTTTGAAAACTTGGACTTTATGCTTACTTTCAAGATGGACATACATTGTCAACACGTTACCAAGTTTTTGTTGACAGGCTAAATAGTTTTTCTAACACCATTTCCATTTGGTCAGGTCATGTGCCCTACATGCCTTTGTACAGGGATGGCAATGGCAAGTGAGCATGACCCACGGATTGACCCGTTTGATTAGGAATTTACATCGTCTGACGTGCACACCTTCCAGACCCAGACTCCGACCCACAAAGAGATGGTTCCAGCAAGGGAGTCTTATTCGTGTTCAGTAGGTGTGCACTTATCTTTTCTGTATGGATGTAAAGCTTCTGCCGCATTTATCTTTTTGTGCAAAGAGAACATCATATGTGTAATCCAAATTGTCCAAACTCATTAGGGAAACCTTGAAGCTAAGGCTACGAACTAAACACGGCAGAACCAAACAAAAACTTGCCAAGCTGTCATGAAAATGTAAAGATAAGATAGTACCTGCTTTATTTCCCCCCGATACACTCGCGTACATGGAACATGGAAGAGTTTGTTTTGTAATTTTTCTGGGAAGCCAAATAATGGTGTGCTTTTTTATAACGAAATACTGTGGGAAACATCTTCCAAAGAATGGTTCTTCTGGGCTTGTTTCACTTTCAACTTGACTATTGCTCTTAAATGGTGGTGAAGCTTCATTTACGCAATCCTATACCCATTGTTAAATGGTGGCCAAATGATTCCAATAAATAACATTCAGGAAACAAGTAAATAGAAGAAAAAGAACAAGGCAGCAGTAGCTGTACGACTATCGAATGGTCATCACAGCAATTTGTATTGCTCAATCAAACGAGAAGCATGGAGGCGTGATGAAGGGACTACCGTGCAACCCAAGCTCTGTAAGTAAGCAATCTGCAATCCACAGACTCAACGATCAATACTGATCAAACTTAACATGTAAGAGAGCAGTGTAATGAGTTGTTCCCGTTTGGGGATTGTGAACTCGAATTTTTTATTGTATTTAATGAGCTAGTAAAGATAAATAAAGATAAATACTTCCATAATATGATAGAAGGAGCTAAGGAGAAGTAAATTATTCAAATTTGTATCAAAAGGGCCTCATATGTGTTGTTACATAAGAAGTAAATTTGGCTGTTGCGCTAGAAAAAAATAGTGAATCTGGCTACGTGTAAGCATATTTCATCTATCACCACTAAATCAGCTAGATATCCTACTACATTGTTACAACCAAGAAAAATCACAGGAAATGGAAGAATGAGAAAAAAATAGGAGAAATAACAAAAATAGATAATGTAGTAGAAAGATTAACTCTAACATAAATAGATCAACATCATGAGTTCAGGAGAAAATATGAAAGACAAACACGCCAGAAATGTTATCTTCCTATCACTTCAAAAAAATATACTCCCTCCGTCCCTTTTTAAATGTCCTACTTCGTAATTCCAACTTATTAAAAAAACATCATCATTTTACCTTTCACATCAACTTTTTTCCTACTTATTCATCATCATTACACTTTTTAATCACTAACTTTTCAAAATGGAATCTATTTTTAGGGACAAAATAGACAATGTACCAATTTTTACCCACTAACTTTACCAAATGGACACTTATTAAGGGACAGCCCAAAATGAAATACTAGACTATAATAAGGAGACGGAGGGAGTATATATATTTAGCAATTACAAGAAGAGATTCGGTCAAAACCTACCTCGGTGAGCAAGTCAATTGCTTTTAAAGGAGGCGGGAGAGAACTCTCTCTCTCTCTCTCTCTCTCTCTATATATATATATATATACACACACACACACACATACATAGACGTCAGGGCCGGCTTGGCCTAGCCCACCCCCCAAATTAGGGCCTCTCACCTTTATAGGTTAGTATAGTATACTAGCAGTATTTAGGCCCAATAATGGTATCCAAAACTAAATTGAGTGATGCCCCATTAAAAACCCAAGGGCCCTATTGGGCTAAGTTGTATAGGGCTAGGGTTGGGTTGGGCATGTGGGCTAGTGTTAAGGTTGGACTAAAAAAAATCGTGGGCTAAATAAATTGGGGCTTAAAATGTTAAATGCACACAAAAAAAAAAAAATACCTGCCCACCTAAGGCACCGAGGCAGGATGGGGCGAGTAAATTAACTACCCACAAAACCTGTCCCGCCCTGTTGCCTTAGGTGAGCAGGCAAATTTTATTTATGCATTTAATATTTTAAGCCCCAATTTTTTTTAGTCCAACCTTAATCCTAGCCCACATGCCCAACCCAACCCTATAGGGCCCTTAGTTTTTGGATACCATTATTGGGCCTAAAGACTCCTAGTACACTATACTAACCTATAATGGTGAGGGCCTAATTTTTGGCTTGGGGTTGGAGGAGGGGGCCTAGGCCAAGCCAACCCTGACGTCTATGTATATATAGAAAGAGAGAGTTCTTCTCTCCTGCCTCCTTCAAAAGCAACTGACTCACTCACCAAGGTAGATTTCAACCGAGTTTCCTGTAACTGTTGAATAATTTTTTTCATTTCTGGCGTGTTCGTCTCTTATTCTTTCATATTTCCACCTGAACTCGTGACGTTGATCTGTTTATGTTATAGAGTTAATCATCCTGGTACATTATCTATTTCTACTATTTCACCAGTTTTTTTCTCATTCTTCCATTGGTGGTCGTTGTGTCTTTCCTGTGATTTTTCTTGGTTGTAAGCATGTAAGATATCTAGCTAATTTAGTGGTGATAGACGAAATATGCTTGCACATAGCCAGATTCACTTCTTTTTTCTGGCGCAATAGCCAGATTTACTTCTTATGTAACAATACATATGAGGCCCTTTTGATACAAATCTGAATAATTTACTTCTCCCTCCTTCCGTAACTGCTGAATAATTTACACCAGATCAAATCTGAATAATTTACTTCTCCTTAGCTCCTTCATTTTACATGATTGCCTTTGCATTACCAACATAAAAATCAAGCAATTACAGGAAATATTATTGGAAAACTCAACTAGAAACTTGCAAGGAAGAACAAGGATTTATTCAATAAGCTATATCTTCTATCCTTAATTCTTTGTATAAGCTGAACTTTGAGATTATTGGACAGGGAAGCCACTGCAAGAATAAAAAAGTAAGTACAGTATGTATGTCACCTGTTTAGGGGTGGCAGAGGATGAACTCATCGCATTCTCAATCCTTAATTTCTGAAAATGTTCCTACACCGTAAAAAGAAAAAAAAGATCATCCAAATTATTTATGATGATGAGAATCAGAGCTTTTGTAGAAAAAATAAGTAAGATCCACAACCATTTTTTTACAAGATAGAAGTATAGCCATTTGTGCATACCGATGCTCTGGACTATCAATGAAGTAAGCATAGTAATGTGCACATAAATTGATTTGGGTCTCTAGGCCTGTCCCCTCTGATGCCATTTGGCTTTGATTTAGGGGTATAGTTCTACAGAAAAACGTCCCTGTAGCTCCTCGATTCTTGAAGGTTTAGGGGCTACTGTTTCAGTGGTATTCTGAGACCACTTTGTGCAGCATATATTGCCAAAAGTTAGGTCTATCTCCAATAATCTCCACCCATACCCCCAATGATTGGGGACTAGATGAGTTCTATTATGTTGTTGTAGAAGTACAGCCAAAAGTCTAAGAATTACATCAAACACTGAAAGCTTTGGAACTCTCCATCATTAATGAGGATATACACGCTAGATTAGAATGAAACTTCAAAAAGAATAATAAATATTTAAAAAACCCAAACTGATGAATGGAATGTATGTCTTAAGAAAAACCATTTCATGATAAATATTTCGAGTTTCTACTCCTAGTCATCTAATACGGCACTATTTTGCTCATGCTTGCAATATGCCTCAGAGGTGGATTACTGAAAAACTTACCTGTTTCTCCCTCATCAAATGGGCACGCTTATCAGCAGGTATTTGCACCCACATCACAACCTATTCCCACAAAAATAAAAT
>CM033791.1:29584035-29679215 GCA_019656835.1 Rhododendron ovatum | reverse complement strand
GATTGAACTCATTAAAACGTAAACGACATAGGTTTAAATACAGACATAGAAAGCAATAAGCTAACTTATCCCTAAGATGGTCAATGCCCATGCCATCTTCGAGCTCAAAATGGCGAACTGATTGAGGTGAATCTTCAGTTATCACTAACTCTTCCGTTTATTCTGCTCCTAATATGGCCATGTGATCCGCACTTTGGTTAGCTTGTCGAAGGATGTGAACAAGGGAAGTTTTTTGAGTCCATGATCAGAGCTTGTTGGGGGTTGCAGGGTAGCCTTCATTGATCAATTCAACACCAGTAAGAGAGTCTGTGTCAATACAAAGATTGCAGGGTCCTTTTTCGGGGTTTATAGTGAGGCCTCTATAGATTCCCAGATCTCTGTCTCTAAACAAGAGCTGCAGCTTAGTTTGCCATAATAGCCCAAAAGCCATTTGCCCATATCTCTGAACAGGCTTCCGTAACCAGCTTTTCCATTGCTTTCATACCAACATCCATCGGTGTTTAATTTGATCCCAGCTGCAATAGGTGGAAACTGACGAATTAGGTTAAAGGAGCATTACCGTCGTGGAGAGGAGAATTGAATGCCTTAGTAATCTCTGAGTAATAGGATACGATGTTTCTGTAACTCGTTTGAGTGTCTACTTCCAAATTATTAAAGCTTATCTTGTTGTGATCTTCCCAAATTTGCCAAATAATAACAACAAAAAGAGTTTTCCAAGAAACATCATTTCCTATGCCAGATTAACCTTTCAACTTGAGATTGGTAGAAATCCAATCTCAGGTTGTGCATTCAAGAGGGCTCTTCCTCGAATGGTTTTTGGGGAAATAGGTCAGAGAGCCTTTGCTTTAACACAACCCTGTAAGAGGTGTGTTATGTCTTCTGGACTGGAGTTGCAGTGAGGGCAAGCACTGGAGGTAGCAATGCCTCTAATGGCACGCATAGGATTAGTAGGAACTAGGAAGTCTATCATGCAAGAGAACCCACACAAAAGTTGTGAGTTTTTGGGGAATTTTCAGTTTCCAAATCCACATCCATCCAGTGATATTGTTATCCTCCCGATTAAACAACAGAGAAGTTACCATTGTGGGAACCAACGCAATGCAGACTGTCAGGAATATTAGAGTATCTGGGGATATGAATTTGTAAATCTCATCCAAGGTCTGATTAGAGACCATGTGGGAGATGTTTGAAAGGTCCTAGTTAGTGCGTTAAGTAGTAGTGAATCATGGATTTCTCTTTGTCCATGTTCTCGTGGTGTTCTTCGTGTATGGTTTCGTTTTCTTTATTGTCTGTGCAGATTGATTTGTGTTGTTCGGAGTATATTGACTCAGCTACTGAATAGAGTATTATGGTTGTTGCATTTTGTTTTCTTGTTGCATTGGAAGTGGGTTATTTCTGGGGGTAGTAAGGGTGTTTACCGTTTAGTAAATGGGTATTTGCCTTCACAAAACTTTAGATGAATTTTTTGTGTTCTATTTGGTGTAGATAATGAAGGAAGATGATAACAACTGGCCAGAACCAGATCGTGTCGGGAGACAAGAGCTGGAGATTGTTATGGGGAATGAACACATATCATTTACGACATCGAAGATTGGGTCACTCGTTGATGTCCAATCCAGTAAAGATCCAGAAGGCCTCCGCATCTTCTACTATCTTGTTCAGGTCATGAAAATATTTCCTTCAACTCTTACAGCTAATCTCTCTCTCTCTCTCTCTCTCTCTCTCTCTCTCTCTCTCTCTCACACACACACACACACACACACACACGCACGCACGCACACGTGTAAAGTCTTTCTACGTCTTCCCTGTATAAAGGGAGAGTGCCTTAAACAGTACTTTGGGCCTGTAATTAAACAGTGTATTCGCTCTGAAATTAAACAGTATATCCACTCAAGTATGAGTTACAACTTGACAATAGCCTAATTCATTTACCATTCTACCCTTAAGAAACCTTTTTTGCTTTGGACATAACAAGTAAATGCATTATGCCCTCTGGATAGTCTCGAAAACAAGGAAGAGAGCTCTTTTTTTTCTTCTAGCACTTCTTCTTTGAATCAATTCAATAGGTACTTTCCTTTCCACTCCATCATTCTATGGAAACTTAGGGCTTTGAAAACAGAATTTTGCCGTGAGTTTTTTTATCCTCTTCCAAATTGTTCAATCTTTTCTATTCAGGTGATTCCAAAATTGGTGATGGGTCTCTGAATTGTTCTTTTCCATATTCTTTTCCTCTAATTCTGTGTCTCTACCGAAAATTAGGAATCTTACATTTTTTTATCTGAAGTGAAAATGAAATTTGAGCCTTCTACTCTTATGAACGAGGTTGTTTAATCCTGTTTCAGTTTTTTGGGGGATTAAGTTTCAGGCATGCCTTGTGACAATTTCTAGACCTCAATACACTGTGAACTATCATTTTGATTGGTAGAGAGACCAATGATTTCAACGACTCACTTTAGACCTAGATACCTTGGATGAATTGTTATTATAAACTCTTTGCTTTTTGCAGAGATATTTCTTGAACTTTAACAGATTGTTCGTTTCATTTTCAGTAGAATGAAGTGGTTGGGATCTTTTATATTGTTTGATGGATTGCACTTTCTTTGATGGATAAACCATGTCCTAAAGTGCTTCAGTCCCCATTTTGAAAATAAGATTTCATGATCAACAAATAAATCTCTAAAGATGTCCAAATTTGGTACGTATAAAGAAGTTAATTGCAGATAATTATGGCATGAAACAACTAAATAAAACTTTAAAATTGTTATCCTGCCGCTCTCCTAGTGGTTGGGATCTTTTCTCCGGTTGTTGCTTGGAGAAAAGATATTTGCTTTGTCTGCGGCAGTTTTCCCATGTTGAGTTGCCTTGGCTGAAATGCACAATACTTTAAGCGATAAAATGGTCTTCTCAAGCCAGTTTAGCATGATTGTTGGTTGAAGACTTGGGAGTAATTTGATGCCATTTGATTACTCTAGTTATTCCTGTGTGATGGGAAAACTCTGTATATATAACAAGGGTTATCTAGAAAGGGAACATGTGTACGCATATTACTCTGAATGGTCGGGATTCCCTGGAATCGTACTTTTTTTACCTTCTCATCCGTCTAGATATATTTCTATAATTCTTTTACAGGCCTACTAGTTGACCCCTTGCCTGTTGTCATCATGCACAGATGGTTCAAAAGAGTCTACTTAGAGCATCAGCAGTGGAATAAGCAAATGTGAATAATCAAAACATGCCACATCAGATTTTGATTATCCATTTAGAGGTTGCTAAAGTTAGCAATATCAAATCCTACATTGGTTACTTTTTGCCCATAATCAAAACCAATGGGCCCTCTAAACTTTTTCCCTTCATTTCACGCATATTTTTTGAAAAAGCGGTTTTTGAAGGAAAAAAAACAGTTTATGTTAAAAACAGTTAAAAAAAAAAAGTTTTTCGAAACAAAAAACAGTTTTTCAAAAAACACATTTTGTTCACTTAAAAACTATAAATACAATTTTGAGAAATTTGGAAAAAATTATATTTACTCAAATAGTTTTGAAATTTTAAAATAGATTTTGTGTAAAAAACAGTTTTCTATGAAAGAGTTTTGAAATTTGAAAAACACACTTTATTTACTTATAGTTTTTAAAATTTTTTGAAAAAATTATTTTTTGTAAAAAAAAAGTTTCTGAAAAAAACAGAAAAAAAAATCTGAAAGCTACAGTTTTTTAAAATTATTTTTTGAAAACATTTTTGGGAGAGAGAGAGAGAGAGAGAGAGAGAATGGAAGAGAGAAGATTTTTGTGTAATGTTGATGTAGTTGATTGAGAGATAAAATTTGGTTATTGATAAAATATTGCTAGCTTTGATTATTGAAGAGCCAAAATTTGATGAGTTGTAAAGAGGTTGTTAGGTTTGGTTATTCCAATGTGGGCACTTTTTTGATCCAACATTGCTAACTTTAATAATTTTTTGTTTTGCTTATTCCACTGTGGATGCTCTTAACTAACTATAGCGCTCAGAATTCACCATTAACTCATTAAGTCTGACAGTCTCCGGAGATGAAACTTATCTTCTCTGCTTGCAGTGTGTGGAATTCATCGATGGCACCTAGCCGTACATAACATAGATGTGCTGATAAATATTACCTTACCTATAGATTTACCTATCTGTGTTGATAAAAGTACTTCACCAACACATATGCTTATACTTGACGCGGCCATGATAGGGTTTGTAGAAATGTCCTATAGATGCAAATGAAATGATTTTAAGTTCAAATTGCGTAATATTTTGGATTTATTCCTGGTGTTCAGCACTACATGATCTTTCCTTTAGATGATGACTATTTCTTTTTTCATTGCTGATGAAGGTGTATCCATTTTCCTGTTCTTGTGGTTGCAGGATTTGAAGTGTTTCGTTTTCTCTCTTATCTCACTCCACTTCAAGATCAAACCAATATAATGGCAGGTGGTGATATCGCTGAAGAGGTGATTCAATGAGCGTTTGAGAGCGTTTTCCAATCACCGATGCGGTTTATTCTGATTTAGTGTTAAGTGGGCTTTCTTAGGTTTTGGGTTGTATGACTATGCAGTTTGAATGGGAGTATGATTGGAAACGCTGATGAGATGAACTATGCGTAAATGAGTCTTATTTGTAGTGGAACATGTCATATATCCATTTTAATCTACTTCTGCTGATTAGTTTCATGAGTGTGTTTTTGTGTCTCTTTTTATAACTCCACGGACCAGTGGACCAACTACCTTGTGAGACCGGCTTTAGCGGAGCTCATTTAAAGCCGAGGCAAAGTCCTGTACTGTATGGGCTGGATTAACACGGCTTCTCAACGTACAAGGTTGATAACATGCAGGTGGGAGTGAAACTTTTTTTCCCTGCTTTTCGAGGACTTTCCAGACAGATTCTGGAAAGTGGAGGAAAGAAATCCTGGTGAAACATGAAAGCGGCATATCATTCTGCCCACGTAATGTGCCGCTATAATAGCATGGTAGGTAGGTATATATTCTGCTGGAGCATTTGGACAAATTTTGTAGGGTCACAGGCATTTTCTCGTAATTTTTTGTTTGTTTTCCTGGTGGATTTGGCTTTAATTTCTTCTCAAATTATGTGAACTTAGCCTTTCCAACTTTAGAAAAGTAGAATTTAAAGGGTTGATAGTGTTGAGAATTGATAACCACTTGATTTTATGTTTATCTTGTTGTCTACGCGTTGAAGGGCCAGGTGAAAGTCTCCTGTGTATCGGGTATATATCTCTGTCCTCATAATTCAGAGGGTACATGGTGCTTCAAGGGTCTTTTCCACCACATATTTGTGTGGCAGTAACCCACTTGGTGAAACTTACACAAGATATCACTGAATAATCACTCGAGAGGAGGAGATATATACCCCTTCTCTCGAGCACTGAATATAGATCCGTCGCAGAGGGGTCTTCACCTGTTTATACAGATATATCTACTCCTGCCCATTCCAGACTCTTCCAACTTAATACTCCACCAGACTGCAACAAACTACACAGAACTTGGCAAGGTTAATCAACTCGACAGAAATTCCACAATCTAAAGTCAGCTTAAACACGTGTGCTTTTTTTTTTTTTAGTGTGATCCGCTTAAACACGTTTTTTGTATTCACACCTTCTGGGCTGATATTAGATCAGGAGAAAAATAAGTGGCAGAGTACGAACCATCACACTATTTTTTTGGAAGCCATCAGAAATTAAAAATTACTCAGAAGACAGAAAGGAGGACTTCAAGAAACTGTACTATTTTTTCTATTGATATGTCAAAAACTGGAAAACCATGTACATGATTTTTGGAGTATCGAAGTTAGGGTATCTCCAATGGCATAACTAAAATTGGATAGCAAAAATTTGTTGTCTTTTGATTATTCATTTGTGTCATATCATCTTTCGGTTATCCATTTAAAAGGTTGTTAAGATTAATAATGTGAAATCTCAAAATGATCCATAATTGAAAACTCATTTTTATTAGAGAGAGTTGGAAATAAAAGTAAGATGATGGATCCATTGATATTTATCTGAAGTTGAGCTCTGCTAAGATTTTTGGGCTTTTTCTTGTTTTGTCAGTATTGAAATTTTGTTCGTGTTTGTTAGTTTTGCGTCTAATTTTTGTGATTTTTTAAAAAAATAAAAAATTATGACTTTTATTCAAATATTTTTAAAAATTTCCAAGATAAATTCCAAAAAACTTTTAGTGGAACTTAGCCTCACGAGCACATTGTTATAAATTCAGTTTCATTTGATTGTGTTTTCAATCACATCGAGGAGTCATCAAACGTACTTGCACAGACCACAAAAATTCTCCCGTCATTATCAACTCAACTTTTTATTTTTCAACATCTCTTGCATTGCCAAAAAACGAAAAGGGAATAATCGGAGAAAACAAGGGGAAAGTAACAAAGAATAGCCTAGAAACACAACTTTTGAATAATATTTTGGACACAATTGTATCCCGAAATCTCAAATGTATGTGGGCCCAAGTGCATCTAACAACTCTAAATTTCACTTGTGTTTTTTAAAGCTGTTTTCCTATCATTTAGTCTGCACACATTTTTCGACTCCGCATAAATAAATATACTTTCGTAGTAAAAATGGGAGAAAAAAAATGAAACGCAAAAATCATCTCCAACCAACCCCCCCACATCGGTTCTTCCCAGATAACTAAACTCAACACGTCACCCCCCAACAAATCACAATGCTCCTCCTCCACCCCGCCACCCCCACCACCTTCACCACCTCCTCCTCCTCCTCTCTCTCCTCCTCCCCACTCTCTCTCTCCAAATTCCCCACCCGCACCAACCTCCCCACACTACACTCCTCTCCTCTCTCTTCCCCCCAAAAAATGAGCAGCTGGCTAGGCAAGCTCGGCTTCGGTGCCCGCCTCCCCACCGAATCCCCCACAGACGCCTCCTCCTCCTCCATCGCCCAATCCCCCGACGACGATACCCCCGCGGCGGGCCAGGCGTTCGCCCAATTCGGCGCCGGGTGCTTCTGGGGCGTAGAACTGGCGTTCCAGAGGATCCCCGGGGTGACCAAAACGGAGGTGGGGTACAGCCAAGGGTACGTGGACAAGCCGACGTACAACAACGTGTGCTCGGGCACCACAGGGCACTCGGAGGTGGTCAGGGTTCAGCATGATCCCAAGGAGTGCAGCTACGAGGCCTTGCTCGATGCGTTCTGGGACAGGCACGACCCCACCACGCTTAATCGCCAGGTGGGTTTTGTTGGATTTTTATGGTTCTTGTTGCTGGATTCCGTGGCTTTTGTTGTTGAATTTAATTTGATGGATTTTGGTTTTGAATTGCCATTGATAATTGAGTTGGTGTTTGTGGTTTTTGGGGACTTATAAACAAAAGCTCGTACAGGGTTTCTTTTGTTTCGAATTGCCATTGATAATTGAGTTGGTGGCTTTTGTTGAATTTTTGATGGGTTTTGATTGAATTGCAAAAGATAATTGAGTTGGTATTTGTGGTTTTTACTTTTTTGGGACTTATAAACAAAAGAACATACCGGGTTTCTTACTGGGCTGATTGGGTGTCTTAGTATTTGCTCAATCATCAGGTGGGTTTGTTGGATTTACTCAGTTTAGGTTATAGTGGCTGTATTCTGTGGGTTTGGGTGTTTAATTTTGATGGGTTTTGGTTGTATTGATAGATAATTGAGTTGGTAGTTGCCTCTAGTGTTTGTGGTTTTAGCTTCTTCTTTTTTCCCTTGTAGGGCTTATTGGGTATCTTATTTTTGGGATAACAATTAGTTCATTGAATCTGTTTTAGGTGCTTGGAGTTTTGAGGGCTTTAGATTCTTGATCTTTTGGGTTTTTTTATCAATGAGTTTTAGGTTTCAATATATTTTGGGTTTGTTTATCTATGAATTTTTGTTTCTAGGTTGTTCAATCCCTCTTTTTTTTTTTTAAATGAGCTCTGCTGAGAGCATCTTGAAACATGATGGCTTTGACAGAGCTCAATAGGAAAACATATTCATTTAGCTGACTCAGTTTGGTTTGGGTTGGCTTGGTTAGTTTTTGTTGATTATATCTGGAGACAAGAGTGTTCCATTCCCTGTTTGTTGGACTTGGTTCATGAGTATTCACTCACTGATTTTTAATAGGAAGAACCAGGACCTCTTGTTTGACACGACTTTGAACTTGAGGCGCCTTCCAAGATCTGATAGGCTGTGGTTTTTCCTTTTCCTTTTTTGGGTGGATGAGTGCAAGTTTATAGGAGTGCAAGGAAAGTAGATAATCAAGGATGGTATACGCCTCTGAAGAAAACATCAAACTATCCTTAGGAGACTATAGGAAAAAGTAGGGGACTAATGCTGCTTGAAAATGAATTGAGGAATTGCCCAATTGATTCAAAGGACACTGATTCGGCTGACTCTAACAAAACTCATTCTTATTTTGCTTATACCTGTTGTAGACTGAAGTCTAGTACTTCTGTGGATCCAGATCTAGTACTTCTAGGTTACTCTGACATGGGCTATTTCTGCTTAGCAGTTACCATCACATGACTAATGCTGAAAGTCGAACTCTATTGGGGGACTAGCATGTACATTTTCACACCCAAATGACACATTTTTTGGCTACCGTTGTGGTGTCCAATTAAATACCAATGTTGCCTTGCCTCAGACTTTCTGCTTGCAAATGCTTACCACCACTTCAGCAATTTTGCAAGTTTAACTCAATCGGGGATTGGTATGTACAAGAGAGAGTATCCAACATCGCGGAGGAGTTATTTTTCCTACGTCAAGAATACAGACTGGGTCAGGGTCACTGTAGCATGTAGGACATTATGTACTAGGGGGAAATGGCTGGGGACGGCCCAAGGTATTTGGGGGCCCTAGCCAAATCGTCAAGTGGGGCCTTAAATTTTTTCACAATTAAATAGAATAGAGATAATTTCTGTATATAAATTTTTTAGACCACATTGAACATAGAGCACGCTTTGGTTTAGCGGTTTGGGTGTTTCCTTGTGTTCTCTTTGATGCAAGATCAAAACCTAGTAGCGTCAGATTTCCACAAGGCTATCATTTTTTGACAAATAAAAACTTAAAAGAAGTGTTCAGAGCGGGAATGGAAACCAATCACACTGTGGTATGAAAATCATCTTACCACTGCACCAAGGGGGGACTTGCATAGTTTATGTTGCGAAGTACTAACATATATATCTACTTCTAACAGGGGCCCCTCTTTTTGGGCCAAAATTTGGGGCCCAAGGCCTTGAAAATGGCCATTGGTTTAATTTCTTTGGCTTCAGCTTCGAAAGGCCATGCGAGTAGCTCTTGCCAGTATTAATACATAGGTAACATAGCAGCTATGTTACATGGACGTTGGGTGCTGCTACTTGTCGAATTATCAAATTCATCTTAATTTTCTTGTCAAGGATAATACGAAGCGCTGGAATAGTAAAAATCCTGAGTATATAATTTCTGGTTTCCAGCTTAAATGGTGTTTACTAGTTTTGTTAAGACCTTTTCATGCATAATATAGGAGTTCTATGCATGCTCGTGAGAAATTTGAGTTATTGTCTAACTAAATATGTCTGACACGGATCCCATACCCATATGGGTGCCAAGTGTCCGCATGGGTCTGCCATTTTTTTATTGTCCACCACAACTTGGGGATATAGAGTCTATTTGGCCTCATGAGCTTCTGTCCTTCTCTAACAAACCATGGTCGTGGTGGAAACTTTTCTTTTTGAAGAAGTTATTTGGGTGAAAGTGGAGCATCAGAATGGAAATAGTTTTGGGCTGATGCTGTTCCTTGACAGGTTAAGTTCTTAGTGTGCTGTGCCTGCGGATGGGTAAATGCACGTCCTTAGCATGCTGTGTCTATGGATGGGTAAATACTCTAACAATGTTAAAGACTTTCCTCTGTTTTCTCATTCCTCCTTTTTTAATAGAGAAGTTTTTTTTTTGTCAGGAATGTTATTCTACGGTAATGAATGCCTAGAGAATGTTTAAGTTTATGCATTATGGAGTCTGCAATGGTTATTTGTTATTTTTGTATTCACCAACTTAAACTTCTATTATTGCCTTATCATAGTACTGTAGTAACCTCTGATTTGCACTTTGTTTTCATCCTTCCTTTTCCTAATTCATAACAGATCAATCTTGTATTCCTCTAAGGGGACTGTGAAATCAGATGAGATAGAAAGGAATGTGTCGTGTTTGAAGTGTTGGTCTGTCTGTCTGAAGGCCCTTAGCCCCACGCTAGAAGTCTCTATCGCGTAGCTAAATCAAAAGATAGATAACCCTTTCACTTCATCTATATTTTTTTTTTCGCGTAGTTGTCCAAACTATAATGCTTTTCCAGTAAGGTAAGAGAGTTAGCACACCCATGCCTGACCCCATCTTCAACGACTTTTACTCCTCACCCTAACAGCTCACCGTCATTTGGACAGGGGAACGACGTTGGAACCCAATACAGATCTGGAATATACTTCTACACACCCAAGCAAGAAACGGCTGCATTGGAGTCAAAAGAGAGACAGCAGCAGATCTTAAACAGGAAGATTGTTTCAGAGATTATGCCTGCAAAAAAGTTTTATCGAGCTGAGGAGTACCACCAGCAATACCTTGCAAAGGGTGGTCGATTTGGCTTCAAGCAATCTACTGAGAAAGGCTGCAATGATCCAATTCGATGCTACGGCTAGGTTGCTTGCTGTTTAAGAGCGATCACCACCAGTGGCATTGCTCTGGTATTGAGATATATGTTTATTAATAGGCTTGTGATTGTACTTTATTGGTACGGCTGACGTATCTTAGCATGTGTTTTGGATTGGTGCTTCATAGGAGCAACTTAAGTATGCCCCTGCTAATACAGACTTGATTCTAGTAATTTTGTGTTTCAGCTTCAGCTTTGTGCTCATTTGTCGAGTTAGTTAGGGTTGGCGCACTCATGCATTTTGCATAACTGTCTTCTTGGGATATTATGTAGCCATGTATTGTCATTTTAATGAAGTCAATGCAGTTTCCCTTCTACGTTGTCATTGTAATTGGTTGAGAGTGTTTGATGGAGTATATGGGTTGAGATAGATCTGTCGACTAGGGTCGAAGACTGTCAAAATGAGTTTCTCTAGTTTGGATCTCATAAAGTTACAGAAAGTTGAATCAACACACGTGCCATCACACTCGTTCTGAATTTACACTTCAAATAGGTCAATTGCCCCAGCCTAAAACTCAACTTATCCGGCATGAGCTACAAAAGCTCCTGGTCGTTTACTCGCCAAGCGAAATAGCTTGTTGGGAGACCAACCAAAGCTCAAGTTTCATTAAAGACATCTACACAGGTAGGACATCATCCGATAATACATGGTTTTCATGAGGCTGATCTTGGGATGCCATCCAAGCACGAATAAATTTGTTGTAATAGACTATTATGGTATAGAAAATCTCATAACTCAAGATGCTTCACTGCGCAAAAGTTCCTGAGAAATGTAGTCATAGGCATGTAGGTTCAGGGATGGACTTGACTACATTTTACGGGAAAATCTTCAATACACACCCCTTTAAGGTGTGTACCATAAGCACCTATTGTGTGGTTCATATTATGTCACCTCATAAAAAATTACTTGTAGGACCGGCCATTCATAACATTTTATTTCGTATCGTAACTTTTATACTAAAAATTCGTAACTTTTCAACAATATGATTCGTAACTTTTTAGCAATAGATTCGTAACATTTTGAGATTCATAACATTTTGATGTATTTTAATAAGGGTGCATATGATACATACCCAAATAAGGGGTGTGTATTGTAGCACTTCCCACATTTTACTAGTAAATATAGATTGGTTGCGTGTTGAATACTTGCAGAGTCTAAACGAACTAGTGCCCCAAGCTCCTGCTAGGCCTGTTCCGCTAAGGTTTTTTATTTCACAATACGTCATCTTTAATTTAAAAATTAAATAGTATTTATTTCTCTTAGCAGAGCAGGGCCGAATGTACACAGTCCTGCTAGAGTGCTTACGATTTGCATGGACACTATCTCCCCGAACTACTTGGTCGAACTCTTCAGAGAAGCAGCACTTCAAGTTTTGTACTCTAAATGAATGACTCTGAGTCGATGGAAATATGGACATAAACATTTTTCCAAAAACAATGTAAAATGAAAGGGCGAACATCTTATTTATAGACCAACGGATGACCATTTTGAATAGTCACCAAGAGAGAAGACGCATATATTCATATAAGATGTGTCCGTCCACAACGAATGTGTCACTGAAAAGACATAACTCTAAATCAAGTTAATTCACATTTAAACCAAATTAAAATATTATATCTCAATAACATTTTCCAACATAGGAAGGTACATGGAAAGTTAGAAACAAATTACAAATTGACGAATGAGAGTAAATTCTATCTACCATAGGTGGAACGCATGTGAGCTCTACAAGATTTTTTTTTGTTACAATCCGAATTGTTCATTTTGTAGAGCACATAGGGTATGATGCCCATGAAAAAAATAAGCTTAATTGAATATCGATACGTATATAAAAACTTGAATTTTAGTTTACAGAATGGAGGGTCAGAGATTTTGAAGTTAAACTGTTAATGACTGTTCATTTTCTACTGAAATTCAATTTTTAACATACTTATTGATGTCCGAAGAAGCTCATTTTTTGCGTCCACGTACTATTTTGCGGACTCTAAGAGATGAACGGTTCAGATTATAAAAAAAAATACTTGGTGGAACCCATTACGGGCTGTAGTGGAAAACCATAGGTTTCCACCAGCACGGGTGGAAAGAATTTTAACTCTTGACGAATATAAACATCAAAAGAAAAATAGTGGAGAGGTGACAGTTTTGTATTTTTTTTCCCTTCAGCAAAAAGAATTTATTAATCTTTGTAAAAGATACAAAAATTACATGGATCTCGAACGCATCGACAAAAAGTCACACGAGAACCGAGCCCAGAGGAAGGTAAGATGCCAACCAAAACCCCACAAACAAGGCCAAAAGTTGCGAACCCTAAGCACACTAACACCTACAACTGAAACAAAAGGCCAAGCCCGAAACCAAAACCTAGATTCAAAGAAAAAACTAGCCGCACTGAAACGAGACCCAAGCCAGGCAAATCCTTCCTCAGTACAACCTCCCAGTACACGGGCGAGAACCACAATAACAATCCTTCCTCTTGATGTCGCCATTACCATCACGAACTCCATCCACCTTATAGTTGTAATCATAAGTCAACTCTCTTAAAGGAGGTATGTTTTTGGAAGCAAAGAACATTATGTGTGGCATTCTCTTGTCATCATGATCATAAAGGACGTTTTGGGCATAGAGGTTTGGAGAGCAACTATGGTTTATGAACCTCCCCACATTCCCAAATTTAGCTGCATCAATAGTGAAGCCACTACCATTCTTCCCGATATCGAATAGATACTCATCGTTACCGACTCTTTCCTCTGCTTCCTGTTCTCGAAGCAACTCTCCCGTGTACTCGCAAACAAAACCGCCGGATCGAATGAAGTCCCGCGATCTAACCCCCCACCCCATTTTCTCGGTCTTAAAAATCTCCAAATGGTACCGAATTCCATTTTGGCTAACCCTATTTTGGCAAGAAGGCAGGCATTTGCAAGATGGGCCACACTCGTAAACGAGAGGCTTTCTCCTAACGATATCGTCTTCCGAAGTGAAAGGAATGTCGCCCCCATACGCAACGGTGCATGGACATTTCTCGAAACCTAAGCATCCATTGATGCAATCGCAACCCCTAGGGACAGAGTGGGTAGACTCGTACCACTCAGGGTAGATCACATTGGTAACATAATGAAAAGGTGGAAGCTTCTCATCGTCCACAATGTTGACTGCACGAACAGGCTTCTCCTCTTTTCCTTGAGAAACATCACCAGCAACCAGGCTAGGTAACTTCAAAACTCTAGAATTCTTTGACTTCTTTGGCATGCCAACATGTGCTCCATTGACTTCCGGTTGCCCGGCCAATCGATGCAAAACAAACTTATAAACCAATTTTCCATAATCCCCTCTTTCTTGCCTATATTGGGTCACCATATACAGCCCATAGTAAGTAAACGTTGTCTGTGACCCTCTTGTAGTCTTCAAAATAACCCTGACATGGCGCTCAGCATCCATGCTGTTTTTCAACGCAAGATTTCCTCGGGTAAGCTTTTGATCTTCAGGGGGCTTATTGACGATAGTTGGATTTCCACCTTGACCAGAAAATATCAGAACATTAGGAAATTCTCCTGCATCATTGCCATAGCGACCGGCCTCGACAATGCTCGTGGCGAACTTTATCCCATTTTCCTCCATGTAATCAATTCCACTTTGCAACTGATGATGGAGGCCTATAACGACGAGTTCAGCCCGAAATTGGAATTTGTCACCAATTTCTACCCCCGGGACAGGTCCTGATAACTTTTTGGTATTTACGCATTTTTGTTGCTCTTTAAGAAGAGTCGCTGTTTCCATCGATAACTGCCAGGAAGTCTTTCTTTGTTCCTTCGCCTGTGCCCTGTCTTCATCTGAAAGCATCGTAAACGTCACTTGGAACAGATTCAAAACTTCCCTCACTTTACTAGGAGTCATATCCGGCAAAAAAGTCACCCTGTTGTGTGTCCTCGGCATGCGCTATCACGAAGAATATTTGAATTTAGTAGACATGCCACATGGCGTGTCCTTTGTTCTCATTTGAACGCAAAGAATCAACAGAAAACCAGGCAAAACAAACCCAAAACCCATTAACAAGGTCACATTTTCAAATGTAAACGAGAAAGACACACAGAAAAAATGGAGGTAAAACGGGAGAAATAGAACAGAAGCGACAGATGGTAGTGTTGGAACAAAGTGCTAGAAAAGCAGAAAGTGGAAATCAAGCTGTTCATTCAAGACAGAACACTACTACTTCACGGTTATTCATTTTCATTCATTCGAGAGAGAGAGAGAGAGAACCATTTCAATACTCAAGCAAGATTAATCACACAAAAATATGAACAAACTACTAACGAAAATAGTAACAAACAGAAAGGAAATGACAACAAATTACACTGTAATTCAAGATTCAAGCAAGAATGTGAACAAAATTGGCTTACTGCAGACGGGGACTCTTTATGCGTTTGGAAGCAAGAGTAAAACTAACTAGGGCTTTTAGTAGAAGTGTTCCTATTTCGTGCTTATCCTTGTTTCTCGGGGGGAGTGAGAACCGCTTTTGACTGGGAGTATTCGCGGGGCTCCTGCCCTTGTACACGACGGTCCAGCAGTGCCCCCCATTTTATACACCGTTTTGGTTCCAAAATTTATAACCCTCCTTCCTCCACCCCTCTATTACCATCGATAATTCTAACACCACACTCATACATACATCCATTTACACACCCCCGCTCGCAATAATATTGTGTGTGGACTCCACATTTATTGTGAGTAGGGGTGTGTGAATGAGTGTGGTGGTATAATTACTGTATTACCATAGGTTTAAAAAAAGCTTATTCGGTTGGAAATGAATCTTGCAATGAAAAGTTGGAAAAAGTCAATCCGAGCCTAGAAAATGTCAACTGAGACCAAAAAGGGTAAAAAGGTAATTTGATGAGATAACAATTATATTGTTTAATTAATATTGTGCGAATAAGTAAAACACGTAGTGTTTTATAATCAGGTCGATGCCTTTAAGTTATTGATAAACGAGCAATTTCATTAATTAATCTTGAAGGTTGAATTTAGTCATTAGCTGAGTGTAAAGGTAATTCGGTCATTATGTAATTGTGTGAAAATGGATTCCAAAAAATAATTCATTTGTAACGCCCCGAAAATTCAGACATTAAAAAAAATATTTTCAATTAGTTTTCCATTTTGAAGCATTTAAAATTCCAAAAGCCTTGTCAATTCCAATCAAATCACACCGTATCAACCTTAAAGTATTTTGCCAGATTCTCTAACTGTACAATATTAAAATAATTAATTGAAATTACAGAGCAACTAAGGGTGCAATCAGAGTTCGATGATATCTTCTTCGGTCAACGTCAAATCATTCTTTGTCTATGCCCTCCTGTTCCATCTTCAATACTTGGTGTTTGAGTTACCAGGACAACAGAGTACCGTGAGCGATAATGCTCAGTAGCCAAAACCCACCTGAACCCATAACTTACAAACAAAGGCATGTACAATACTGTTAAAGTAAGAACAATTAAAGTAGCAAGCGATCAATTTCAATTACTAGCCTTTAACTTAGTGAAATCTAGAATCTCAACCCTTGAGAAACATCCTCTCATGTTAACCACTAGAACTTTGGCCACTCGTGATACCGCTCCCCCTTACTTGCCCTAACCAGGAGCCCCGATGAAACGGCCAAAGTTAGTACTAGGTTATGGTCTACGTATAAAACCCACCCTGCTCGTTTATGAGATCTGACATATTATACCAACGTCGTCACCAATATAATATGTCAGGGTCACTAAAAAGGCAACACCGTGAGCTACAACGCTCAATAGAATAATCCAAACCCTCTAACCCTTAACTTATGAACAAGAGAATCAAAATACAAGATATAAATCATGCGTAATGACAACAGTTAATCAAATCCACATTCCTTATTCAAATTAACGTTAACGTTGACTTTTCTGACTCATCGTTGATCGTGACGTTATTTTTTTACCTTTCTTTTTCCAAACACCGTTCTAACTCACCTAATCTCGGTTCCGTCGTGCCGGGTTCCCGAGTATTCTCACAATGATTCCGCCGCACCAGGTTTCCATTGGCACACAATTACATTGGCTCCTCTCTACGGACAACCAAGCCACACACCCAACCTCGGTTTCGCCGCGCCGGTCTCCCGAGTATTCTCACAATGGCTCCGTCGCGCCAGATTCCCATTGGCACACTTACACACACAACTCACATAATACCACTCAAAACCGGCCATTATGTAGTTTTAAAATATTTTCTCCCTCAGATAAACACATTTTCATCTTCGTTAACACACCATAGGTGCTATGTCTCTACTTTCTTGGTTCTCGTGTCACGTTATCATGCATAGACTCCGTGGTGTAGGACTTTCCACATAAACAAGCATTTATCAAAACTCAAAATGAATCCAATAAGATCATCCAACTCTAGACTACTTAACATGCTTGAATCACCAATAACGAACATCATGCATTTCATAGGTTTTCAACAAAAGATAATCTTATCTACTTTAAATAAAATGATCAAAGTTACTTCTTAATGAACTTATATTTAGAGTTAGGGTACAAAACTACTTTATACTTGGGATAGTAGATAAGGATAACTACCGTTCTTGTTGGCGGTGGTCGGTTACGAAAATTTGGTCGTCGATTTTGTGTTTCGGCGGCGTAACGGCGTCAGTTTGCTTTGAAAAGAAAAGAGATGTTCTTTCTTTTCCTAGAAACAATTTTTACTAATTAATGTGGACTACTTTAAAGATTTATGGGTGATTTTAAGAGGTGGTTTGGTGGTATTACTCTAGAACTCTCAAGAACACAAGAAAATAAAGACTTTAGAACTAAGAACACTTGGAATTCCTAGAGAGAAGGAAGAGCAAAACTTGAAGGTGTGAGTTTAAAGCTTGGAATGGCTTCTATTTATTGGCCAAGACTCCCCTCTCTCTAGCCGATTCTCTCACTCTCACTTTTCTTTCACTTGTCATGGTTGAATTGAAAGGTTGATGGATGAAGTTAAGGCTTGCTTGCACACTAACCACCTAGTTTTAGGCTTGCATAGCTAGTTTAGTACATTGGATGAGATTTTAGAATATTTGTTGGAAGGAAATGAGACAATAGTACAAGATTTGGTGTTTAAAGAATAATTGAAGGATAAAAGGTTATGGATTTGAAAGATATTCAACCCAAAAGTTGAAAAGGTGAAAGAACAACAAGGTACAAGTCCCATCTTTTTCCTTCCGCCTTCCCTCTCTCTCTCGGCCTCTCTCACATATATGTGTATATATAATATAAGTACTAACAAAGACTAATAATATATAAGTAAGTATCTAAGTACAAGATTCTAGGGTTGATAATGTCAAGATTCTCCCATTAAACTAATACAAAAAGTACTAGTACTTAATTAATATAAAAGTGTATTTTGTACTTTCAAGAATTTTAATAAAAACTTAATTTAATAGGCCTAGTACTTAGTTGGCAAGACTAACCTATTGACCAATGGATAATAAATCCCCTAATGGTTAATAACCAATGGGTAATAAAGGATGAGTACCTTAAATAATAATTTAAGCCTTATAAAAAGACTACATGTCCTTTTGCATGAGGCAAATACACATATATATACTTATCAAGATACTCCCTCCGTCCCTTATTTATAGTCCGGTATTCCATTTTGGGATGTCCCTTAATAAGTGTCTATTTTGTAAAGTTAGTAGGTAAAAGTTGGTGAATTGTCTATTTTGTCCCTAAAAGTAGATTCCATTTTAAAAAATAAGTGAGTAAAAATGTAATGATGATGGGTAAGTAGAGAAAATAGAAGAAAAAATTGATGTAAAAGGTATAATGATGATGTCTTTTTAATAAGTTGGAATTACGAAGCATGACACTTAAAAAGGGACGGAGGGAGTATAATATTTGAAAAAGCTATTGTCCAATGGGTAAAGATTACCCTAATAGTTATTGTCCAATGGTTAATGGTTGAAAGGTAACTAGTTTGGTTATACCAACTAGTTGGTTGAAAATCGACTAGGCAATTAGGATTTCTAGTCGAGGAATATGATGATAAGGCGTTTAATTGCTTGAAGACAAATCGCTAAAAATTAATAAGAAAACCGTCGAGCAATTAAGAAATTTCGAATAACGATGAGATTTTTATTGAATGAAAAATCGGATGTATCGCCCCGAAATTTTTGGGGCGCTACAACTTAGTATCAGAGTTTTAGGTTCAAAATCTCGACCATGGGTAGAACCACGAGATAAATTTGACCGTTACACAAACGTGAATTGAGTTTACCGTCCCAAATTGGGTGAAATTCTGTCAAAATAATCTTCGGATTAAAGCGAGGCACGGAAATTGGCAGTACAACCGAACTGAAAATTCCTGAACAATTGGATGATGACTTAAATCAAGAATCAAATGTGGAACGTAGAAACCTAAAAAGTTTTCTCTGACTTATACTAAAACTTCCTTTCAAAACTTGACTAATAAAATTCTTTCTTTGTAGATGAATCACTTGAGCCCCTACCATGTTAACCTGCTAGCCGAAGCACACCATCTTGCAAGTACCTTAAGGTCAATGACAAACCAACTAATAGAAGATCCTTACTTTCCATACACCAATGACTACTATCAAGAACATGGCACTATCATACTTTCCGAAGAAGAGGATGATGCCGAAGCAGCACCCGTCCTAGTCCAAATAGCACCTCCCAACGATGTGGAATTCTTAATTGAGGGGAATGTAGAGGATGATGCTGAAGCAGCCCTCGTCCAAATCCCAATGATCTCGCTTATCAACATGATTGCGGGAGAACCCGAGGAAGAACCTGAAGAGGATCCCGAAGAGTTCAACGACCCCCCAATAAACGAAGCAAATTGGCAACACTTGATGCAAGGACCAGATCTCAATGCGCAATCCGACGACGAAGACTTAGAGAATTGGGAAGATGAGGATAGAGAGTCCGACGAGGAGGAAATGGCATTCCTAGGAGTGGAGCCCGAAGTCATGAATATAATCGTCGACTCCGGAGATGTGCCACCACCACCTTTAGAGACCGACATAGACGCATATCGGATGGAATTTCCTAGTATTTTCTAGAATAGTTAAGAAGGTTTAAGTAGTAGTCGGACCCCCTTTGATGTAATCAATTCTAGTAGGAAGCTGTGGCTAGTAAGCCTTTTATGTTGTACTTGTTATTTAAGTAATGAAAGACTTGTGTTCTCTATTAGACATGATCACTGTATATGTATAATTATGTGCGTGCGATTTCCTCTATCCATTTTAAGTCTGATGTATAACTTTCCTTATTGTAGATATGGATTGTCGTACCCTTGCTACCTCAATCACCGTAGCAGACCTGCTGTACTACAAGACCTTGCTAGCACCCGAGAGCCCTATTTTCATCCCACACTTGGGAGTCCTCGACCCCGAGACCGGTGAACAGTTATATGAGATAGTTGTGATGACATCCTTCACCAGTGAGGAGCAGTACTTGACACTCGATCCTCAGGACTCACCGCTTAGGAAGCTTGCTGAGAAGATTCGCCGAGAAGGAGTGGATGGAGCAGCTGAGAGAGTTATTCGGACTCATTCCACCTCGTCAGTAGAATGAGTGCTTCAAGGGCAACTCGAGCTATCAGAATCTTATTTTAATACTACTATTCTACTGACAAGGTGAAATGAGTCCAAATAACTCTCTCAGCTGCTCTATCCACTCCTTCTCTCTGATCTCGAGCCAACGCTCTCCTTCTCGGCGAATCTTCTCAGCAAGCTCCCTAAGCGGTGAGTCCTGAGGATCGAGTGTCAAGTACTGCTCCTCATTGGTGAAGGGTGTCATTACAACTATCTTGTATAACTGTTCACCGGTTTCGGGGTCGCGGACTCCCAAGTGTGGGATGAAAATGAAGCTCTCGGGTGCTAGTAAGGTCTTGTAGTACAGCAGATCTGCTACGGTGATTGAGGTAGCAATGGTTCAACAATCCATATTTACAATAAGGAAAGTTATACATCAGACTTAAGATGGATGGAGGAAATCGCATGCACATAATTATACATAAACAGTGATCATGTCTAATAGAGAACACAAGTCTTTCATTACTTAAATAACAAGTACAACATAGAAGGCTTACCAGCCACAGCTTCCTACTAGAATTGATTACATCAAAGACGGTCCGACTACTACTTAAGCTTTCTTAACTATTCTAGATAATATTAGAAAATTCCACCCGATATGCTCCTATGTCGGTCTCGTAAGTGGTGGTGGCACATCTCCGGAGTCGGCAATTATATCCATGACCTCGGGCTCCGCTCCTAGGAATGCCATTTCCTCCTCGTTGGACTATCCATCCTCATCTTCCCAATTCTCTAAGTCTTCGTCGTCGAACGGTGCATCGAGATCTGGTCCTTGCATCAAGTGCTGCCAATCTGCTTCGTTTATTGGGGGGCCGTTGAACTCTTCGGGGTCCTCTTCAAATTCTTCCATAGGTTCATCCTGGGGATCTTATTCCGCATCTTCCTCGGGTTCCTCTTCGGGTTCTCCCGCAATCATGTTGATGGGCGGGATCATTGGGATTTGAACAAGGGCTGCTTCAACATCGTCCTCTACATTCCCCTCAATTAAGAATTCCACATCGTTGGGGGGTACTATTTGGACTAGGACGGATGCTGTTTCGACATCATCCTCTTCCTCGGGAAGTATGATAGTGCCATGTTCTTGATAGTAGTCATTGGTGTAGGGAAAGACATATGGAAAGTAAGGATCTTCTATTAGTTGGTTCGTCATTGACCTTAAGGTACTTGCAAGATGGTGTGCTTCGGCTAGCAAGTTAGCTTGATAGGGACTCAAGAGATTCATCTACAATGAAAGAACTCTTTTAGTCAAGTTTTGAAAGAAAGTTTTAGTAAATCTTAGAGAAAACTTTTTAGGTTTCTACGTTTCACATTTGATTCTTGATTTAAGTCATCATCCAATTGTTCGAGAATTCCCAGCTCGGTCGTACTGCCAATTTTCGTACCTCGCTTCAATCCGAAGATTGTTTTGACAGAATTCCACCCAATTTGGGATGGTAAACTTAAACTCAATTTACGTTTGTGCAACGGTCAAACTTATCTCGTGGTTCGACCCATGGCCGAGGTTTTGAACCTAAAGCTCTCATACCAAGTTGTAACGTCCCAAAATTTTGGTACGTTACATTTGATTTTTCATTCAATAAAAATCTCGTTGTTATTTGAAATTTCTTAATTTCTCTTAATTGCTCGATGATTTTCTTATTAATTTCTAGCGATTTGTCTTCAAGCAATTGAATGCCTTATTATCATATTTCTCGACTAGAAACCCTAATTGCCATACCTAGTCGATTTTCAACCAACTAGTTGGTATAACCAAACTAGTTAACCATTTAATTATCTTTCAACCATTAACCATTGGACAATAACTGTTAAGGTAATCTTTACCCATTGGACAATAACTTTACCAAATATTATACTCCTTCCGTCCCTTTTTAATTATCCTCCTTCGTAATTCCAACTTATTAAAAAGACAACATCATTATACATTTCACATCAATTTTTTTTTTCACTTTTTCTACTTACCCATCATTATTACACTTTTACTCACTTATTTTTTAAAATGGAATCTACTTTTAGGTACAAAATAGACAATTCACCAACTTTTACCCACTAACTTTACAAAATGGACACTCATTAAGGGACAGCCCAAAATGAAATGCCGGACTATAAATGAGGGAAGGAGGGAGTATATTGATAAGTACATATATATATATACACACATATGCATATATATATGTATGTGTGTGTATGTATATATATATATATATATACCTCATGCAAAAAGACATGTAATCTTTTATAAGGTTTAAATTATTATTTAAGGTACTCGTCCTTTATTACCCATTGGTTATTAACCATTAGGAGATTTATTATTCATTGGTCAATAGGTTAGTCTTGCCAACTAAGTACTAGGCTTATTAAACTAAGCTTTTATTAAGATTCTCGAAAGTACACAGTACACTATTATATTAATTAAGTATTAGTACCTTTTATATTAGTTTAATGATAAAATTTTGACATTTTCAACCCTAAAATCTTGTACTTAGGTACTTACCTTTATATTATTAGTATTAGTTTTTCTTGGTACCTATATATATACACACACACACACATATATATATATACACATATATATGTGAGAGAGAGGAGAGAGAGGCCGGGAGAGAAAGGGAAGAAGAGGGAGGGAGAGAGAGAGAGGGAAGGAGGAAGGAAGAAGAAGAAGATGGGACTTGTACCTTGTTGTTCTTTCACATTTTCAACTTTTGGGTTGAATATCTTTCAAATCCATCACCTTTTATCGTTCAATTATTCTTTAAACACCTAATATTGTACCTTATCTCCTTTCCTTCCAACAAATCTTTTAAAAATCCTATCCAAGGTACTAAACTAGCCATGCAAGCCTAAAACAAGGTGGTTAGTGTGCAAGCAAGCCTTAACTCCATCCATCAACCCTTCAATCAACCATGACAAGTGAAAGAAAAGTGAGAGAGAGAGAGAGAGAATCTGCTAGAGAGAGAGAGAGGGGAGTCTTAGCCTATAAATAGAAGTCATTCCAAGCTTCAAACTCACACCTTCAAGCTTTGCTCTTCTTTCTCTCTAGAAATTTCAAGTATTTATAGTTCTAAAGTCCTTATTTTCTTGTGTTCTTGAGAGTTCTTGAGCAATACCACCAAACCACCTCTTAAAACAACCCATAGATCTTTAAAGTAGTCCACATTAGTTAGCAAAGTTATTTATAGGAAAAGAAATAACATCTCTTTTCCTTTCGAAGCAAACCGATGCTGTTACGCCGCTGAAACACAAAATCGACGACCAAATCTTTGTAGCCGACCACTGCCAAGAAGAACGGTAGTTATCTTTATTTATTATCCCAAGTATAAGGTAGTTTTGTACCCTAACTCTAAATATAAGCTCATTAGGAAATAGTTTTGATCATTTTATTTAAAGTAGATAAGGTTATCTTTTGTTAGGAACGTATGAAATGCATGATGTTCGTTATTGGTGATTCAAGCATGTTAAGTAGTCTAGAGTTGGATGATCTTATTAGATTCATTTTGAGTTTCGATAAATGCTTGTTTATGTGGAAAGTCCTACACCACGGAGTCTATCATGATAACGTGACACGAGAATCAAAAAAGTAGAGACATGACACCTAGGGTATGTTAACGAAGATGAAAATGTGTTTATCTGAGGGAGAAAATATTTTGAAACTACATAATGACCGATTTTTGGCGGCATTATGTGAGTTGTGTGTGTAAGAGTGCCAATGAAAACCTGGCGCGACGGAACCATTGTGAGGATACTCGGAAAACTGGCACGGCGGAACCGAGATTGGATGTGTGGCTTGGTCATCCGTGGAGAGGAGCCAATGCAATTGTGTGCCAATGGAAATCCGGTGCGGCGGAATCATTATGAGGATACTCGAAAATCCGGCGCGAAAGAACCGACGTTGGGTGAGTTAGAAAGGTGTTTGGAAAAAGAAAGGTAAAAAAATAACGTCACGATCAACGATGAGTCAGAAAAGTCAACGTTAACGTTAGTTTGAATAAGAAATATGGATTTTATTAACTGTTGTCATTACACATGATTTATATCTTGTATTTTGATTCTCTTATTCATAAGTTAAGGGTTAGAGGGTTTGAATTATTCTATTGAGCGTTGTAGCTCACGGTGTTGCCTTTTTGGTGACCCTAGCATATTATATCGGTGGTGACGCTCGTATAATATGTCAGATCTCATAAACGAGCAGGATGGGCTTTATACTTTTGAGGCCTTCGGAGCCGAGGAGCTAGCTGTGATGGAAGAACAAACGGAGCAATAATTAGGAACCTTAATTCCCTTCCGTTCGTAATAAAAGTATTTCTTTTAAGTTTTGTTGTAATAAAGAGCCCGACTCAGTTTATTTTTCAATAAAATTTCTTATTTAACGTACCCAAAATTTCGAAGCGTCACACATATCACTCTTTTATCTTTTATTCAAAAAGAGCGATCACAAAATGCCATATCCTAAGGTTTCGAATCGACAATCAACTGTCTTCATTTCTCTTCTCCCAAACTGGACTCTATGGATAACCTCCAACAGATCCAGATTCACTGGATAACCTCTATGAATCTCATTAAACTATCATTCCTCTAGCTAACCGCCCATCAAATCATCTCTTATATTTTTCGATTTCCTTTAACTCAAAAATCGTCTATGTAATCTTCTATGTACGTACATCAATCCCCAGTGAACCTAATGTCCATTCTAAGTTCTCGTAGGCATTAACATAAACCATGACAATAATATTTGCAATAAAAGATTCAAACCGGTAATGACATTCAAGTAACACACTAAATCAAATCACATACTACTAACTTAGTTTTACAAGGCTACGATACTAAACTTTATTCACTTAAAATTATTCTACTGTAACCTCGTTTAAAAATCATTACGTTATCAATACTAATTAAAACATTTGCAGACCCCAATCAAGATAAGTATTTCGATAACTTAAAACACCTTGGTCAGTTTGCATTTCCAGAACATGGTAGGATAGTTATTTCAAATCCTAATTACTGCACGAACTTACTGACATGCTACCAACATTTGGTCGTGTGATAAAACAAATCATGCAATAAAGTTAATCGTACAATAAAATAAATCATGCGATAAAGTTACGGTTGAACCGGAAAGCTAATTAACTTCGAGGCTTAAAATATCATTTACTTATTCACTAAGGTGGATTTACGAGCTATTCAAACATGAGGGGCTAAACTGCAATATTATTCCATTTTCCATTTCAAATTCCAGTGGCCGTTATATTTCGGAGAAAAAAACTGGGGTTCGGCCGGACTTCGACCGGCGACGTCCGGTTCGATTATTTTCACACCGAAATACTAAAATCAATATAGAAACGCAATATATACGTAGGGAGGTGAGTTCCAAACTACCTCTCGTCTGGCGAAACGGTTTTCAGAGGGGTTTCGGTGGCGGTCGGAGTGGCGTGGAGCTCGCCTGGCGGTGACCCGGTGGTGGTGGCTCCGGACTGATTTTCAAGGCTGCGTTCAGAGCTGGAACAAGGCTGGAACGGGGCCGGCTTGCAGCTGGTTTGGGGCGGCTTAAGGGAGCTGAAACGCAGCAGGTTTTGGGGGTGGGAAACCTGCTGCTTTTTTGGAGTTGTTTGGCAGCTGGTCCAGTGGTGGTGAGTAGATTTCCGAATAGTGGAGTGATGGAGGCGAAAAAGATGACAAGATACAGTGCTTTCTCACTTCCCTTCTCAGCCGAAAATGAAAATGGGAAAATGAAGAAAAGTTGAAGTTTGAATGGAGAAGAACAGAATCCACTACTCTCCCTCTCTCTGCCGAAAATGAAAATGGAAAGAAAAGAAGGGTTTTATTAGTAGAGGTTTGAAGAGGAAGAACCAATGGTTAAAAAGAGGAAGATATGTTAGGCCCTGTTCCGGAACGTGAAATAAGTACCTATTTTTTAATAAGACAATTTCAAACTCAAAAATGATGGGTTTATTGAAATTTAAAAATATTCATTATGAATCTTGTTTGAAAAATCTCAATGAGATCTTTAATACGGTATCAAAAAAATCAAAAAATTATTTTTTATTTACATTATTTTTTAATTTAAAAATATAAAATAAATACTTATTTTTTAAAAAGGTGTTCTGGAACGGACTCTTTGTAGGTTAGAACCCTAGAATTGGTGTGTTGTCACCATGGGAGGGTTTTAGGGAAAAAAGGGCTAGGGATGTGAAAGGCCCGCGTGGGGGAGGGAGTAGTGTGGCTGGAAAAGATGGCTGGCAGGAGGGGGTAGTGTGGCTGGAAAAGATGGCAGGAGGGGGTGGGTTGTCAGCCGAAGATAGGGAAGGAAGGGATGATGAGGTGATAGCTGCTTGTGTGAGAGTGGTATTCTAGTTACTCCGTATAATGTAATTGGTTCAATTACAAATTCAACATCTAGTTACACCACAAGAATTTAGTCACAAATACTAAGTCTCAATCGAAATTAGTCACACACAATATATCTACATATATAATCACGTGATTATATATATACATATTTACGACAACATATATATATATATTACATCATCAGAAGAATCTTAGTGTAGATATCAATAAGTTATTAGGCCCCGTTCCGGAACGTAGAATAAATCTTTATTTTTTAAGAAGATAATTTCAAGCTAAAAAATAATGGATTTATTAAAATTTAAAAATATGCAATATGGATCTTATTTGAAAGATCTCGATGAGATCTTTTATACGGTGCAAAAAAAATTTAAAAATTATTTTTTATTTACACTATTTTTGAGTTTGAAAATGTGAAATAAGTACTTATTTTTTAAAAAAGTGTTCTGAAACGAAGTATTACTTGACTTATAAGGTTTCTGTTTATTTTCTAAAATAAAGTCTACTTCCTTTCTTTCATACTATAATTTAATATTTTTAAACTAGTAAACTAATACTCCCTCCGTCCCTTTTTAAATGTTCTGCTTCGTAATTTCAACTTATTAAAAAGACATCATCATTATACCTTTCACATCAACTTTTTCCTCCACTTTCCCTACTTACCCATCATCATTACACTTTTACTCACTTATTTTTTAAAAAGAAATCTACTTTTAGGGATAAAATAGACAATGCACCAACTTTTACCTCATAACTTTACAAAATGGACACTTATTAAGGGACAGTCCAAAATGAAATACTGGACTCTAAAAAAGGGACGGAGTGAGTAGTACTTTTTATTTCTAATAGTTACTCCTAGTTTCTATTTTTTTTAAATGTAACAACTAATATTTTAATCTAACACTAGTATTTTCTAACTTGTAAATGAGTTAAAATAAATGCGTACTTATACATGTTGTAATCACATTAACATTTATCAATGGTAAATTAATCATGACATACATTTAGCATATTAAACATTAAAATGTAACATGTAGGGTTAAAATGAGACAAGTCATAGCATAGGGTCGGATGTGGTAAGCACAGGGGGCTGAGTGTAATATAAGAATAAAATTTTCGAAAACCAACGTCCATTCCATGTACAGAGTGGGTTTCATTGTTTCGGAAACTAGAGTAAAAACTCGGATCACTGGGTTTTGATCCGTGCGCTGATTTCTTCCATTTTAACTCATTAAAATCATCATTAAAATCAAACCCTTTTCTATCATTTTTTTTTTGTTGATTTTTCGCGAGTTCTCTTAAAATTACGTTATGAACACATTGAACGACTCAAATCATCAAAATTTGATTGGGATAAGAGAGGTCCGCATTTTAGCAAGTTAAGGGCGCGCTTATGTGAGTTTCTAATAAGAACGTTAGAATGTAGACTTAAATGCAGATCTCATAATTTGGAGCCTTTCTGATCATATTTTTTGTGATATAAACTGTTCAACTTATTTAAATCATATTTTTAAGGGGTTGTAACATCCCATATTTTTTTTCTTTCTTACATTTTTTTTCTGATTTCAACCCCTTGTGTGTATATATTTTAATTATTCTACTTGATTTGGATTTCGGTGAAAGTTGCCGCAGGAAATGTGAAAAAAACAAAAGAGAATTGGCGTATGGGTAAAATTGGTTGCCCGTAGTAGAGTAATTGTGAAATTTTGGAGGTATAGAATTATTGCATGTGAGTGAGTTATTGAGATAGTCTTTTTCATGGAGGCTCCATGAACAATTTGTTTACGGAGCAGCGCAATTTCAATTGTCTATTTGAGTAATTAATGGCCGAAACTTATTTTCAATTACAACTAATCACAATTAATTCTTCTCCAAAAAAATATCATTAACATCGGTCACGATTGACACGTTCTTAAAGAAGATTTTCTCGAGTGTTTTTATAGCCATGTGAGAATTTAGTGGAGAGAGAGAATAGTGGATAGAGGATTATTTCCCCCATTTGTCTTTCTTCGACGGATACTAGAATTATTTGCCCACCAAGTATATCATTCTTATCCTACCAAATCCTATACAATAGCCATAAATGCACCTAGGTTGAGTGAAGAGCAAGAAAGGAGCTTCTGTTGCTTATGTACCCCTCACCTTATTTTTCTACACACTCTCCTAGGTGATGGGATAGGCCAGTGCTTTAGGCTCTGTTCTGAAAATCTTCTTAAAAAATAAATACTTATTTTGTCATTTTTCATTCAAAAATAAAAAGGGTCATTTCATAAAATTCAAATAAAAAATTCATTTCACATTTTCAAACTCAAAAATAATATAAATGAAAAAAAAAATCAATTTTTTTTGCACTATATTAAAGATCTCAATGAGATCTATCAAATAAAATCCATAGTGGTAGGAAAATTATTTGCGTAAACACATAATTTTTGAGCTTGAAATTGTCTTATACAAAAAATAAGACTGTTGCTATGATAATAGGCGCCGGCGGAGGGAAATCGTACCGGCGGCCATGCTGGGCCGTCTCTGGCTACCAAACGGCCGATCCGAGCCATCCAAAATTTTTTTTTAAAAAAAACAAGGGGACTTTTACGGGAATCAATAGCATCCGAGATATGTAGGGTGTTGGATCTGAGCACCCATTTCCATGTATATATGATAAGCACCCTACACGGAAAAAAGGGGTGCTCGGATCAAGCACCTTACACACTTCGGATGTCGTTGATTCCCGCGCTAGCCCTTTCGGGTTTTTTTTTAGAATTTTTGGACGGCTCCAATCGGTCTTCCGGTGGCCAGAGACGGCCCGGCGCGGCTGTCGGTAGGATTTTCCTCTCCGGCGCCCATTGGTACCTATGTAAATTCTGAAAAAATAAGTACCACCTTTTTATTTTTTTAGAACAACCCTTATTATTGGTCAAAAAATAAGTTCTTATTTGTTTTCTGTAACGGACTCTTAGAAGATCAGATGTCAATTAGAGTTCGTACAATATCATTAAGTGCTTTTTGTGATGTGATCGGTCAGTAGACTCTCAGTACTTTTGTTTTGATCAGCGTAGACTCCAGTACTTTGCATTGAAAAAATCTAAAGCTGCCAAGAGGGACCTACATAACAAGTGCGATGACGAGGGCCTCTTTGCGCACCAGAAAGTCTACGGCCACCGAAGGCAAAATGCGGTGACCAGCCACTGCACGCCGTGACGGTTTACTCCGGATCCTACACGGACGATTTGGATCGTTTAATAATTTAAAAAATAACGAGTGGGTCACAATAGAAATCAGTCCGATCCGATATGTGTAGGTGCTCGGATCAAGCTTTTCATCTTTGGAAAATCGAAAACCAATCTTTCCATTTTTTTCGATTTTCCAAATACGAGAAGTTTGATCCGAGCAGCTACACATATCGGATCGAGCTGATTTCTCATGTGACCCACTCGGTTTTTTTTAAAAAAATTATTGAACGGATCGGATCGTTCATGCGGAATCCGGAGTGGACCCCAAATAACATGCGATGGCCGGCCACCGCATTTTGTCTGCAGCGGCCGTAGTCTTTCTGTTTTCGCACCCCCGAAAAAAACCCCCTTCCGGGCCCCACCACTTTTCCCCACCGGCTCCTGCCCCTCCCCTCTGTTTTAGGTATTCTTCTTTTTTTTTTTCTTTTTTTTTTAACTTTTACTATTTTTTTTAACTTTTAAAAGATTTTAATTACTGTTTTTTTTACTAATTTTTTTGTTTTACTTTTAAAAGATTTTAACTACTGTGTTTTATTTTTTTACTTTTACTAGTTTTTGTTTTACTTTTAAAAGACTTCTTACTATAATTTTAATTAATAAATGAATAATTAAAACATAACTTGTATTAATGCTGATAAACCCGAGGTAAATGTTGAACGTAATCGTTAGGGATGTGTGAAACTGAAAATTGAGAATAGCTTTGCTTGAGTTTTGCGAACTCCCGCGCCCCTCCCGCGTCTCCTACATTTGACCCTAGATGAAGAAGTGGATGCTTTTGTAAAGGAATGAATGCGTCGTCCACTTTGCTCATCTCTACTAGTAGGTCGACCTCTATAAGCCGTGTTATATAGTTAGAAATAAAATAGATAAAAGATATAAATAAATAAAAAATTAATAAATTTAACAACATAAAAGAATTATAAAATTTTAAAAAAATGAAATTTACTCGCATATATAATATTAAATAATTAAAAAAATATATAAAGAGTAAAATATATAAATAAGATCGGTGCAAAGATCTTATTTTTCTTATCATTAAAAAAACATATTTTTTTACACCGTTTATATATTAAAAAATTAAATGTTTCAATTTTCAATTCGTTTAAATCGGTGCGAAGATCTTATTTTTCTTATCATTTTATCCTAAATGGTCGTAATGAACTCTTGTCTCTAAGGCCATTCAACTTGTACCCTAAGAGAGTTTCAACTCTCTATTAGGGTACCCATTGAAAGGCCTTAGAGACAAATTCATTACGACCATTTAGAATGAAATGATTAAAAAAATAAGATTTTCGCACCGATTTAAACGAATTAAAAATTGAAACACTTAATTTTTTAACTATATTTTGTAATACATAAACGGTGTAAAAAAATAAGTGTTCCAATTTTCAATTCGTTTAAATCGGTGCGAAAATCTTATTTTTCTTATCATTTCATCCTAAATGATCGTAGTGAATTTTTGGTTCTAAGGCCTTTCAATGAGCACCCTAAGAACTCTAAGAGAGACCTGAAACTAAATAAAGAGTCTTAGGGTGCTCGTTGAAAGGCCTTAGAGCAAAAAATTTATTATGACCATTGAAGATAAAATAATAATAATAATATCTTCGCACCGATTCAACCGGATTGAAAATCAGAACACTTAAATAATATTAAATAAATAAAAGAAGAAAAAGATATAAAGATTATTAAGTAAATAAAAGAGAAAATGGGGTGGGGTATTTCTGGGCAGGCGGGGGTATTTTCGGAAGAGGGGGTGGGGTCGGGGGTGTGTGTGTCGAGGGCGCGAGAAGAGATTTACTGCCATGATGCCCCCCATTTGCCCTACACTAACAACGGAAGCGGGGCGCTTGATAGAATTTGCCTACTTGGAACTAGAGCTGTAAATGAACTGAGCCGTTCGCTAATTGTTCAGGGCTCGGTTCGGTAAGAGTTCGTTCAAGTTCGATTTGTCTGCTAAACGAACTGAACATGAACCTCAATTCTAGGCTCGTTTCGTAAATGAGCCGAGCCTGAGCCTAACGGTATTCGGCTCTTTTAGGTTCGCGAACCTATACTTAAATTTAATTTATAATTCAATAGGGGTCTATTTGTAAATGTGAAATTTTTTAAGGTTGTATATATAATTCAATACTTATTTTTCTCCCAAATTCTATACGATCAATGAGAGAGTTTGGTTCGCTTGAGTTTAATGAGCTGAGCCGAATCAAACCTGAGTCTTGACGAGCTCAATTCGAGCTTAGATTCGGCTCGGCTCGATTCATTTGAGTTTAACGAGCCAAACTCGAGCCAAGATGTTCAAGTTCGAATCGAACCCTAGCCAAACTAGTACCTTAACGAACCCAACCGAGCCGAACCCGAGCCTTGAAAATTTTTAACGAGCCGAACTCAAGCCAAGTTGTTCAAGCTCGAATTGAACTCGAGCCGAACTCATACCTTAACGAACCCAAGCCGAACTTAACAGGATTCGGTTCGATTCGATTCGTTTACAGCCCTACTTGAAACCCATCCTTAAGTACTTGTTTAGCCATTCCACAAAAATCCTATGTTTAGTATTTATTTTTTATTTTGTGGGGCTTTTTACTGATCTTACAAAAATGATTCAAGTTATAAGTTATTTTTAAAAATATTTTTTGTGGGTTCTAGAAAAAATTAGCACAATCCAATAACGATAGGGTCTGTTTCAAAATTGTAGGGTGCTTCAAAATTTTTAAGGCGTTTTACGAATTTTGAAACAGTCCTTACTGATATCAAATTGAGCTAATTTTTTTCAGAAAGCCAAAAATAAAATATTTTAAGAATAATTTGCAGTTTCTACAAATTTTGAAACAGTCCTTATTGATATCAAATTGAGCTAATTTTTTTGTAGAACCCATAAATAAACATTTTAAGAATAACTTGCAGTTTGAATCCTTTTTGTAGGACTCGTAATGAGCCCAAAAGATAAAAAATAAAGGGAAAATGACGGGCCAGGACGTATTTTAATAATTAATACCCTTCAAGGACATTTTCAGCATTAACAAATGTTCCTATCTTGTCATTGGAGGGTATTAATTATCAAAACATGTCATTAGCCGTCATTTTCCCAAAAATAAATAACAAGTGTTCTAGTTGTGGGGCCTATTACATGATTCAAATCACAAATTATTTTTAAAATAATTTTTATGAGTATCTAAAAAAAATAGCTCAATCCGATAATGGTAATGGTTATTTCAGAATTTGTAGGGCACTTTACAATTCTGAAACAGACTTATCGATATCGAATTGTTCTAATTTTTTTCAAGAACTCAAAAAAAATATTTTAAGAATAATTTGCAGTTTGAATCATTATTGTAAGACCTGAAATAGGCCCCAAAAAATCAAAAATAAATATTGGACATCAGGTTTTTGTAGAAGGGCAAACAGGGGCTTAAGTGTGGATTCCAACTGGGCAGACATGAAACGGTTTAGTTTACGCACAGCAGTTTGCGGCTGTCCTTAGTACATTAGTACTTCAGAATGTGTTGTGCACAGATCGTGTACAGAATGTGTTGTGGGACTCGTTATAGGTCTCAAATAAATGATCCGAACCGTTCATTATGTTTAAATTATTTCAAGGAGCTCCACAAAAATTCAGCTCAATCCGATACCTATAAGTACTTGATCTAATCGTCTAACTTTTTATAATCCTAAAACCTTGAAGAAATGTTCTAAATAGAAATGAGTTGATTTTTTATGGGGGCCATTGGAAAAATGTTCTAAATATAATGAACGGCTCGAATCATTTGGATGAGATCTATAATGAGCCCCACAACGCAATCTGTGTACGATGTGTGCACAGTTTTGTTGTGTCAATAGCAAGGTTCATTATACTTTTCATAAATTAACATATTACAAAAGCAGCTTCGACTTATATCAGCCTATCTAATATCAGCTTATCTAGTAAAATAAGACATCTTCAATTGCACTTGACGCTTTTACATGCCATTAAAAGTATCGATGATTAAATCGACATCAAACCTTTTCGCAATATCCTTCTCTATGTAAGTGATTTAGAGACTTGTTAAAAGTTCATCCTCCATCCTGTTGCGGACTCTAGTCTTCACACTTTTCATAGATACAACTTAGATTAATTTCACCAAGAGTACTTAGGATTCCCAAAATCTATTCTTCTCTGTTCCTATTTTTAGAAACTGCCTTCAAAGTCTTGACAATATGGATTTTTGTGCTGAGAGAGAGGGGTCTGATGTGCCATGGAGATTTTAGAGCATAAAGAAGAAAACTTGTGAAACCCTCTTAACGATTGAGAATTTTTGTGGGAGAAAAATAGGAGTTAAATAATTGAGTACTCACTATTTTAACCATCAAATTTTATGTTTTGTTATATTTAACACGTGGCGTTTAGAAATTAACATTGGTATCCTCGTGTCCTCGATTTTTTTTCCAAAATCGTAGATCGGGACGAGCCTGTATACTTTCATAGGAAATATTTGTTTTTAAATACAAAAGTAGAATTTTTTCTTCTTCTTGCAAGGGCAGCCTCGGGTCATCCCTACTGATCCCTCCCTCAATCCGTCCCTGAAATAGAAGAGAAACATTATGGTATAGAAAATCCCAAACTCGAATCTTGAGAAATGTAGTGATCAGCATGAAGGTTCATGGGTGGACTTTCATGACAACGCAAACATACATCTCAGTGACAAATGGGTCAAGCTGGCGAGGACACAACATGTTCAAATGAGGCACGGCACGGTCTTCAACATGCACGGTATGATAGTGGGCTAAGCACGACACAATTCTAGACGGGCACAAAAGCGCGTGGGCATGAGGCACGACACACAAATACTAAGTTGTTACATAATTTTTTTTCCTGAAGAATCTCGGTTAGAGATGGGCCGGCACAGGCACGATACGGAAAAAAACGGCACGACACAACACAATTAAACGAACCAACATGACACAAAGCATGCTTGGCATGAAGCTAAATGGGCCGGGCCGACACAGCACAACACGACAGCAGGCTCAGCCCGTTTGACATCCCTTCTTTTTGGACATATTGAATGGACACAACCTTTTCCTCACAAGCAGAGAGGCCATTTCCATGACTACCCATGACCACCAGCGACATAGGTGGTGTATAGAAACGAATTTACAAAATGACAAAGCATGCATCAAACGAAAATTTTAGCTCCTAGAATGCATTTAAAATTTTCAAGCAAACCCTTCCTCAATACAACCTCCCACTACACGAGCGAGAACCACAATAACAATCCTTCCTCTTGATGTCGCCATTGCCATCACGAACTCGATCCACCTTATAGTTGTAATCATAAGTCAACTCTCTTAAAGGAGGTATGTTTTTGGTAGCAAAGAACATTATGTGTGGCATTCTCTTGTCATCATGATCATAAAGGACATTTTGGGCATAGAGGTTTGGAGAGCAACTATGGTTTATGAACCTCCCCACATTCCCAAATTTAGCTGCATCAATAGTGAAGCCACTACCATTCTTCCCGATATCGAATAGATACTCATCGTTACCGACTCTTTCCTCTGCTTCCTGTTCTTGAAGCAACTCTCCCGTGTACTCGCAAACAAAACAGCCGGATTGAATGAAGTCCCGCGATCTAACACCCCACCCCATTTTCTCGGTCTTAAAAATCTCCAAACGGTATCGAATCCCGTTTTGGCTAACCCTATTTTGGCAAGAAGGCGGGCATTTGCAAGATGGGCCACACTCGTAAACAAGAGGCTTTTTCCTAACAATAGCGCCTTCCAAAGTGAATGGAATGTCGCCCCCATACCTAACAGTGCATGGGCATCTCTCGAAATCCACGCATCCATTGATGCAATCGCAACCCCTAGGGACAGAGTGGTTAGACTCGAACCACTCAGGGTAGATCACATTGGTAACATAATGAAACGGTGGAAGTTTCTCATCGTCCACGATGTTGATTACGCGAACAGGCTTCTCCTCTTTTCCTTGAGAAATATCATCAGCAGCATCACTAGGTAACTTCAAGACCGTAGACTTCTTTGGCATGCCAACATTTACTCCTTGGAGTTTCGGTTGCCCCGCCAATCTATTCAAAACAAACTTATAAACCAATTTTCCATACTCCCCTCTTTCTTGCCTACATTGGGTCACCGTATACAGCCCATGGTACGTATACGTCGTCTGTGACCTTCTTTTAGTCTTCAAAATAACCCTGACAGGGAGCCCAGCATCCATGCTGTTTTTCAAGGCAAGATTTCCCCGTGTAAGCTTTTGATCTTTGGGGGGCTTATCAGCAATCTTTGGATTTCCACCTTGACCAGAATATGTCAGATCATCAGAAGGTTCTGTTGCATCATTGCCATAGCGACCGGACTTAACAATGCTCGTGGCGAAATTTATCCCATTTCTCTCCATGTAATCAATTCCACCTTCAAACTGACGATGGAGGCCTATAACAACGAGTTCAGCCCGAAATTGGAATTTGTCACCAATTTCTACCCCCGGGACAGGTCCTGATAACTTTTCAGTATTTACCCATTTTTGTTGCTCTTTAAGAAGCGTTGCAGCTTTCACACAAAAGTGCGGCTTTCTTTTTCCCTTTGCCTCTACCTTGTGTTCATTTGAAAGCATCGTAAACATCTCTTGGAACAGATTCAAAACTTCCCTCACCTTACTAGGAGTCATGTCTTCGTTGATTTTCACACAAGGAACAATGCTAAGATCATTTGGTTTTCCGCCCACAAGAATAGGGTTCTCTATTTCTTTGTCCTTAAACAGTGTGTCCTCACATGGAACAATAGATTTCTCCCGAGAATATTCTTTGATATCCTGATTCTGCAATAAAACTGAATCATCCTGTATAGTATATTCCGTAGTTTTTCCTCCAATGCTCTTAGTGTCCGTTTCACAGCAAACAGAGTTGCTGCGGATTTTATCCACCATTTCCTTCAAAGCATTCCCTTCGAGCTGCTTCTCAAAACCATTCCCATCTTGAATTGGCACTTCTTGTTTCCCATCAGTTCTTCTTGTGTCAACTACTTGCATTTGTTCCACACTGCACTTATTACCCAAAACCTTATTGGAATCCGATGTACCATTTCGCTTTCCAAGGCATAAAGGAAAATCACGATAGGTAGTGACCCCCTTCCGGATCTTTGGGGATGGATATTTGCTAACACACGGAAGAGAGTGAGACGAGAATGTGGAAATATCTAATGTAGTGATTGGTTCCGCCTTGGTTATGTTTTCTGGTACATCAATCGGTTTAGGCTGATCTGGGGTTTTTATGAACACTTCGACATCATTGTCCACTGTCACCCATTGCCAAAGAGCTTCTTCAACATTGGCATTTGACAACATGGGCTTACTAGTTTCGCATTCCATATCATTTGGTTCTGATTTTTTGACCGGTACTATATTCCCCTCTTCACCAACTTTTGAATTTCTGGTTGATCTTGCATCCACTCGAGGGGCATGATCACCCAAGTATGGAGGGATCCGATGGATGGCAGTAACCTTTCGACACTTGTAGTCGGGAGGATAGGCGCTGAACTTTGGAAGAGGGCGTTTTCCGGAAAATAGAGTCATTTTTGGCAGTGGAGCTTCCCCTTCAAGATGATCCCAACGAACAACGGTGATTACCCCCGGAACTAGGCTGGAAAGAAAAAGTCAAAAACCACTCATACATTTCAACAAGGGAACCATCTCATTACATTTCAACCAGGGAATTGAAAACAGAAATGCGTAGTTATACTGCATAAGCGCAAATGCAAGCAGAAAAACGAAATAGAGGGATTACAAATAAGAGTCTGATTTTGTTCATCCACTTAACCCACGGACAAGGAAACGGACATCACGCGGACAAGTCATTTCTTTGAAATTAGGGACATGTCGAATGTAAAATGGATTTGTAGTATAGAAGTATGTTATGAATTTATATAAAAGTCAAAAACATTATTTCTATCAAATGAAGAACTATACTATGAAGATACAAATCAGTGGTCCGCATACAAGTATACACGAACTTATCTTTCGAAATTTTCACTCTGGGCTAAGTTTTTAAAATTATACTTTAACCTTTTAACATGTTATTAGCATGTTCCAAGAGTGTCACCAACGTGTCCTAGAGTATCAAGTCTGACAAAAAGAAACATTTAGCAAAACAATCGGACAATTGTTTAGGCATGTTCCAGAGATTGTCGTGTAGCGTCCATGACCGACACGTGTCGGACATGGATACCTAAGGCTGCTAGACGTGTTTGTGCTTCTTAGTGTAGCACACATACGGACACAGATACGAAAACGAAAGGGGACACTGATACAGACACGAGACACGATATTTTATCAAAAAATAGGGACACGAACAACCTTTTTAGGTATGCAAACCTAAATTGTCACTATGGATATCTACGGGTCAAGTTCAGAATCTACCTGACACCCAAACCGAGCATTTTTGAGTTCTGAAAAGAACTGGGCCCGATTTCGACCCAAGAACACCGAACAAATTGGGTCCTTTGAGTTGCAGATGGATCCAGTTGGTTTCCTCGTGGACCATTTTTGTCAAACAATATAAAATTTCTTTATTGAAAGATAAAATACAATTGATACAATTGAGAACGCCACAACAATATCGCTGAAGGAATATCGAAGAGAGGGAAAATGATCAAGACAAAAGGCATTATCGGTACATTATCAATCCTCAGTGTATGAGATTGCTCTCTGTATTTAGGTTTAGACTCCTATCAAATGCATTAATTTTTTTTTTTTGAACACAGCATTATTTTGAAGTAATAAATGTTTTACTCGTCATAAAAGTCATACTGTTGTGGGGGGCACGTCCCTAAGTGTGTCCCCGGATTTTCTTGGCATGTCCCATCGCAAAAATTATCAAAATTAAGTAGACATACCAGTTGGCGTGTCCTATATGTGTCCATCCTTGGTTTGTCACATGTCATGGGGTTTCTTAACTAAATAAGGCGGCCCTAGGAGGGTGAATGCTTTGTAGGCCATTACCTTGTCTTTATTTAATTTTTTTTTCACATTTGTTAGTTTTGCGTCAAATTTTTGTGGATTATTGATTTGTCTCGACGAGAAGAATCGGAAAAATAAAAACTTTTGATTGAAACTCATAATTTTTGGAATAAAGACGAAAATAAGTCAAAAAGATAGTATTTTAGGCTTATTTTTGTCTTTATTCAAAAAGTATAAAGTTCCGATCAAATTTTTTTTGCTTTTCTCATTCCTTTCATTGAGACGAATTAAGAATTCACAAAAGTACGATGCAAAACTAACAAAAGAGTGATTTTTTTTTTGAATAAAGACAAAACAATAAGTCACTTTGACTTTGTTGTTACTGCCCCGGGGTCTACTAGTGTTCAACCCAACACAAAATTTGTTCTCCGTATAGAAACACACACGCAAAGAATCAACCGGAAACCAGGCAAAACAAACCCAAATTCCATTAATTAGGTTACATTTCAGATGTAAACGAGCAAGATACATTTCATAGTTGTGCATAGACAAACAGAAAAAATGGAGGGAAAAAATCCGACTGATCTTACTGCTGAAACAAGTGCTACAGAACCACAAAGTGGAAATCAAGATGTTCATTCAAGGCAGTAAGTACACTACTTGATTATTATTCATTTTCATTCGTTCAAGAGAGAGAGAGAGAGAACTACTACAATATTCAAGCAAACAAGTAACTACCAGAAGGAACAGAAAGGAAATGAGACAAACTCATATTAAGATAGAAAAACAAATTAATTCAAGATTCAAGTGAAAATATGGAAAACGTTACTTACTGCAGATGGGTCTTTCTGTGTCTGGAAGCCAAAAAACCAGAGAGTGAACAATAGGGTTATTAAAAGTAGAACCCTTAACCGGGGGGGGGGGGGGGGGGGGGGGTGCGGGTGGGTGTGGTGGTGGCGAGGGATTGGTAGTGCTCCGGGTTTCTTGGGGCGTGTGAGAACCAATTTTGGTACGGGCAGTTACTTTCATGGGCTCCGATATTTTCTATGTCGAAAATCTATTTGTCGATAGATCTTTTGATCGCTACTTTGTTGGTAAAACAAACTTGGTAAAACAAACTTGATTTTAGATAATTATGGATTTTAAAAAATCGTGGAGACATATGATACGTAAAAGTAGAACACTTAGGGGGGGGGGGGGGGGATTGGAAGTGTTCGGGTTTCTTGGGGCGTGTGAGAACCAATTTTGGCACGGGCAGTTACTTTCGTGGGCTCCGATATTTTCTGTGTCGAAAATCTATTTGTCAATAGATCTTTTGATCGCTACTTTGTTGGTAAAGTAGATTTTAGATAATTATGGATTTTAGAAAATCGTGGAGACATATGATACATGAATATGTGTGGTTCATGTATAGAATTAAAGAGTCTAGTTGATGTATTTATGTCTGTGGGCAAAGAGTCATCTAGTAGTTTGTGTACTTGGTAAGATTCATATATATAGAGTCTATAAATACCTATATAATCTAGTGATTCTAGATGTGACTAAGGTTCCGTTCGGCTAAATAAGTCAATGTGGCTTATTTTTTTGTCTTTATTTAATTTTTTTTTTGTATTTGTTAGTTTTTCATCAATTTTTAGGAAATTATTGCATTGTCATGACAAGGTGAATCTGAAAAGTAAAAAATTATGATCGAAATCAATTTTTTTTAATAAAGACGAAAATAAGCCAATTTTTTCGTCTTTATTCAAAAAAAAAATTGATTTCGATCATAATTTTTTACTTTTTAGATATCTCTCGTCATGACAATGCAATAATTCCCAAAAAAATTGACGAAAAACTAACAAATACAAAAAAAAATTGAATAAAAACAAAAAAATAAGCCACTTGGCTCATTTAGCCGAATAGGGCCTAAGATGTGATGGAAAGTAGAAGAGAATGATTTAAAAGAGTGGAGTTGAGTAGAGTGATGAACTATTAGAAGTAGTCGAGTATGATAAAGATTGTTGAAGAATTTTATCATAAATTGTGTGTTATCTCCTTCCTCACATCTCTCCTATTTGTTTAAGTGTATTTGGCCCATCATGTTTTTCTAACAAATTGGTATCAGAACTACAACGATCCTGGTATTAATCGCGTGGAGTAGCAATAGATCATTGTTTGATGACAATGGAGACCTATATTGGTTTTTGAAGTGAGAAACTAATTAATGTTCTCCAACCACAAGAGAATGATGGTTATTCTATCAAATTACTTCAAAGCATGTGACTTATGGGATGTTGTTGGAAAAGAGCTGACAACGGATTGGCCCAAGAGAATCCGAGAGAAGAAATAAGAGAAAGCACTCAGAATTTTAGAAAAAGGCAATTCATGAAGAGATATGGAAGGACATTGGAGAGACGAGATCTCAATGTCAAGCTTGGAAGATGCTTGATTGCATCACCTTTAATTGTAGAGGGAAGTCATTAGCCAAGGAGTATTGGCTTCAGTGCTTTGAAGAAGTTTTAAACAAGATGAGTGTGATTTTGAAGATCCACCACTAGAAGTTGGGGGGGTGATTGTTTTCCCATTGAAGCCAAAGAGCTTGAGGAGAATAAAATTGAACAAAATGTAGCCAAGCAAAGTAGGTATGAAGATCAGATGAATGGTGAAATTGTGGAATTAGTAGAAGAAAAAGACATGAAAGAAATAATTGTTGAAGTCAAGGCTCACAAAGAAAAGGCCTTTCTAGGAAAGGAAGATGATGCAATTGAAGATGAGATTGACGGTAGAGTTGAATATGATGAAAGGAAGAAGGTGGAAATCTGGAAGGCTAATGAGAATGAGGAGATTCAAGAAATTCCTGATGACAACCTTGAAGTCAATTAGTCCAATAGAGTTAAGAATTAAGGACTTCAGCCATGTAAATTTGTTGGCAAAATCACTCTATTGAAGCCTGAGAATGGAAGTCACGAGGGTAATTTTTCTAGTAAATGGAATTCACACATTGATTTGGAATATAGTGCATTTGACACTGGCTGGGTAAATATGGATGAGTTATATGAGCTGCATGATAGGAGATATGCAAGATTCAATAATGGAGACCGATGGAATATCCGTCTGAACGAAAAATTTGAAGATGTTCATTTGAAGGCCATACACATCCATGAAAATGCTATGAAGATGGCTGCTATTGAAGGTGGCAGATTCAAGTTGGTAATGGTGATGCTGCGGTCAATCCCTCAGTACAAAATCAAGTTTACGGGGAATGTTGGAAAAGTAAACTTGATTTTAGATGATTATGGATTTTAGAAAATCATGGAGACACATGATACATGAAAAGTGTGGTTCATGTATGGAGTTGAAGAGTCTAGTTGAAGTATTCATGTATGTAGGCAAAGAGTTATCTAGTAGTTCGTGTACTTGGTAAAATTTATGTATGTAGAGTCTATAAATACCTATGTAATCTAGTGATTCTAGGTGTGGCCAAGGTGTGATGGAAAGTAGAAGAGAGTGATTAGAATAAGAGTGGAGTTGAGTAGAGTGATGAACTACTAGACGTAGTCGAGTGTGATAAAGATTGTTGAATAATTTTATCATAAATTGTGTTATCTATCTCCTCCCTCACATCTCTCCTACTTGTTTAAGTGTATTTGGCCCATCACGATTTTCCAACATACTTTTGTGAGGTCTAATTTTTTCTATTCTGAAAATCATGTGTCTCATGCTGAGGAGTTTTCCAGCCGTTGGAATATGCAATTTTTTTTTTTATGTTTTAAATTCAACAGTTAGGAAACTCCTCGATACAAAGGAACAAAGAAGTATTCTTTTCCCTCCAATCGGAGATAGGAATGGGCGGCCAGCGGGCAATATGGGCCCAAATTTCTTTTAGAGGCCCCTTGGGTTGGAAACAGCACACCAAGCATACCTTTTTGTGGGCCTACCCATGGACGGAATTTGGGTATTGGGTCAAATACATCCAATGACACAATGGCATCTTTAATAAGTACAATACTATTTATAGTATTTGGAAATCAAGAGAAATCATAGAATGAAGTTTTAAAAATTAGGCATGGAAGAAATTTATTTTTTATCCAAAATTTGTGCATCTTCTCATAGTGACTCTCTTTTAGGAAGAAAATCAAAAGTTAAGTATTGGCTAATTTTATATAAGTTTGATTGACAACTGACAAAAAAGGTTGAACTACGACGGAGAGCAAGAGAAGAAAAACAAAAAAAAGGAATTGTGTCACTAAGATGCGTTATTGTCAATGATAAAATTATACTGTAGGCATCTTTTCTGAGTTTTTGTTAGATTCAGGTTAAACTTTTTAGATTGGCTATTCACCTCAACAAAAGGAATATAAAAAGTACAAAAAACACTAAAGAGAAAAATTACCAAACAATTGTCTTTCTTCTTTAGTGTTGTCTCATATGAACTTTTATCAATTTCGGTAAATAATTTTATACATTTCTGATTCTTCTCGTCAATATGATGAATGAGTGATCTAAAAAACAATGACGAAAACCTAGACAAAAATTACAAACAAAACTAATACCGGAAAAATATCAGAGAACATTTAGGAAGAACGTGCATGTTAAGCAATTAAAGAACAAAGACTGCATTTTTTATTTATGGGCCACTAGCTCCCTTTGCTACCAGTGATCGCTATTTCGTCTGATCTATCCGTATCTAATCCAATTTTTACCCTGAAGAGATCGCAGATTCGGAGATTTGTTCAGGGACCAGGTGGATTGTTTCTAAAAAAACTTCGGGAATTGGGTAGGAAGCGGGGTTATGTCTGTTCCCGCTCAATCTAACCTTATAGGGGGGAAAAACTAGGGGAAATCACAGTTCAGTGGGTAGTGGGGTATTTTATCCCCAAGTCAAGGACCAGTTTTTGTGAAATTCCTTTAAACGTGAAACGGAGAAAGATAAATTCCTAATACATGGAAGGGCCATGTTAAATGACTATTACGCCCTTTAGCCAACCCTTCCCCTCTCTTTCTCACAGTCACCGACTTTCAATCAACAAAGTCTCCCTCTTGTCAGAATTTCGTAACCGACCACCGCATCCTCCTCCGCCGCTTCAACCATGACTCATATCCTTCAAAATCAAATCTTCATTAAAATCTTCTTTTGTTTCAATTCCTCGTTTTTAATTCGATTAAAGATCAAAACTTTTACTTTCTCGAGTAACAATTTTCGTTTTTCCCCAACCCATCACCGCCGCCCATCACACCCACCACATCCACCATTGCCGTTGTCACCCATCACCACCACATCGCCGAGCTCAACAATTCCAGTATTCCCAAAACAAACGGTTCAAACCTTCATCAACCACCACCTCGTCGTCGTCTTCGATTTGGACCGAGTCAACTCGTCTGTTTTGTATTTTTTTTAATTTCAAATGGGTTTGTGATGGATTTACGAGAGGTGCAATGAAAAGGTTGGGGTTTTGCATAAACAAAAGTATTAGTAAATTACATTTGCGTAAGTCTGTGAGGAAAAGGCTGGGTAGCACCGCTGGGTGCAATCCACTCAGATTGGAAAGCATGGTCACTGGCGTAGAATCCGGAAAAAGGTGAAGAAAGTATCGGCACGAGTTAATAGACGATATGAACTTATCCCAAACAAACAAAATATGATTTGGGACAAAGTTCTTTAAAAAAATATGATTTAGTCTATGTTAACAGAAAGATTAGTCTTTATTAATACATAATGTTGTTTTTTATAATTAATCACTTGCTCTTTTATAACTCAAATAATATAAAAAGTCAAATTATTTGGGACAAAATTCTCTAAAAAAATATGATTTGGTCTATGTTAATAAAAAGATTGGTTTTTACTAATATACAATGTAGTTTTTTTTAATTAATCACTTGCTCTTTTATAACTCAAATAATATGAACAATTAAATTATTTGGGACAAAATTCTCTAAAAAAATATGATTTGGTCTATGTTAACAGAAAGATCGGTCTTTACTAATACACAATGTAGTTTTTCATAATTAATCACTTGCTCTTTTATAACTCAAATAATATGAACAAGGCACCAGATCATCTGTTCGGTGGTGGTGCGGTCCTACTGGCTGTGGTGGCGGCGGCAGTTTGGTTTTGGGGGGTGGGGGGGCGGGGGGCGGATACCGCCACCAGGCTCTGCAGGTGGTGCTTGTGGTGGTAGTTGTGGTCGGGATCCGGTGTCAAGAACAAAGGGTTTGAAAGTAAAATGATTTTGGATGGAGGGCATTTTTGTCTTCAAAATCATGTCTTGGCAATTAATATTTTCCTTTCCATGACTTTTCAATTCCGAAAAACTATTCCATGACTTGGGGATAAAATACCCCTCTTCCAACTGATCTGTGATTTCCCCAAAACTATAACTTGGTAGATTTAATTCCATGGCTTTTACCTGTGATCTACTAACTTTTCTATTGTTCTTCTTGTGATTTCAAAAGGATCGTTAACCATTATTTCTTTCTGTTATTTGTATTACAAAGTTGGGAAAGTCCACAATACACATATCTTAAAATGGTGTACCATGTGCACTTATTTTATGATTTATTCATAACATTTTAGTATGTTTCGTAACTTTTGTTCTAGAATTCATAATATTTCAGCAGTATGATTTGTAACATTTCATTATAATTCATTACATTTTGGTGTATCTCGTAACCTTTATACAATTCGTAACTTTTTAGCAATACGATTCGTAATATTTTCTCTATAATTCATAACATTTTGATGGGTGCATATGATATATACCCAAATAAGGAGTGTATATTGTAGTCTTTTCCGATAAAGACTTACAAAAATGACAAGTGTGTCAGCTCCACACACACCCCGCACACACCTAGTGTGTGTGAATGTATTTGAGAGTGTAAAGTGAATATGGTTGTATCATTGTTGAAAGCCTTATAATAAGTGACTTTTGTGCAATTAATGTACGGGTTACAATGAAAATTCAAAAGAAGAGAATCAAATGGAAAGATCAAGGTTTTGAATCAGGTCTACTGGCTACTATCAGCCGATACGTATCGATTTTGTCTAAATTTAGTACCCTACTCTTCTAATTTTATTTAGGCCATTAGATTATAAAAAGATTAAATCTCTTTTTTTTTTAAATAAACAAAAACCTTCAGATCCCCAAATCCCTGCGGGAATCTCCATTCCCCGTATGGCGAGGGGATGGAGGGAATGGAGGGGCATGGATAGTAATATCCTACCCCGATCAGCCCCGCTGCCTACACTATTTGCAAATTGCAACAGCATAAAATGAGATATATAATGTATTGTAAATAAGTCACTACGTTAATTTTCTTTGGGTCGTATCATGAATATGTGAGAGTGAGATTTCATGTCAGTAATAGCCAGTCCTAAGTTGCTGCCTTCGTGTGTAGAGGTATGTTATTGTGTTGTGTCATAAATAGTGAAGTCACTATCGAGGAGCCCAGTACAACATTATTCGCTTTGACCGCTATGCGCATCACACAGTCCTATACCAGTATGTCCAATTGGCCAACACCAGTATGTCCAATTGGCCAACGCAACGCCTGAGTTGCCCCAGGAAAAAGGACTTGTGCAATGGGAGGGTTAATTGGTCTTATACATAGACCACAACTCTACTTTCACCAACCAATGTGAATTGTGAAATGTCACAATCTCCCCCACTCAAGAACACACGTCCTCGTGTGGGGTTGAAATTTATCCGACGTTTCTGATTGATACATGCTCAGATACCATTTGCAACGACCTGCCCTCGCGCAATTTCACCAAGCAATGTGGGATGTCTCAATAAGATCTCCCAAGTACATAACTATAATCTATATGTTTGGGAATCACAAGATTATGTTTGTGAATTGCGTGTAGCGAAACCTTAACTATATCATGTGGATCCTTGGGGGAGAAGAAATCTTGCGATTAATCAATACACTATATATGATCCTCTCTTCATCGGCCACCTAGTTATAAAAAAAAAAAAACAACTATAATCCTCCCTTCGTATGGATGTTTTTTAATATCTTTGAACACCCTACTTCGCACAAGACAAATCTAATAAAGAAAAGTGTTGAGCTTCAATTCAACTCCATTAGTAGGTTGAAAAAGTCATATGACCAAAAGAAAAATAAAAGATGGAAACTTACATGTTTTTTTCTAGTTGACAACACTGAAGCAGATATCACTCGAACTTTGTCCTCGGTCGTTAGCTTCAGAATATTGAAATTAGTAGAGGTGTGCGCTAATTGACTCGGATATCCTTGATTTAACCCTTTTTGATTGGGACCTTTGGGGTTTGGAAATCTTGAGAACTTGGCGCCACACAAACCCCAAGGCTTAGGTATATCCCTGCTCCTGCTGCCGCTCACACTTCGTGCAACTAAGATGTGAAATACACAAAAGTGTACAACAAGACCTAAGTAAAACTCCAAACCCTAATTGCCTTTTTATAGGCAAGAATGAATGATACTAGCTTATTCTTGAATCCTAGTTGTATTGGAACTCTATCGCTAATTTGGAAGCTTTTGAAACCGACTTTGATTTTAAAATTTGAATTCCCCTCGAGCACGAAGTTGCCATAACCAGGATTCTCTAAGGAATTGATAAGGTGCGATCAGTAATACAGTGGTCCAGTTTTAAGTTTTCATTTGCACCAGTCATGGATGGACACGTCGGTAACATAGATCTCTTGATGCTACGTGGCGTCAGTTAATAGGAGTTCAAATTCAATAGTTGTCCAATGAGAAGAATCAAGATTGGAATCGATTACATAATGGAAATATACGATATCCTATTGAAATCAGGAATGTTTCTAAACCGGGATAGGCCGGCCGTAGGCCTGAAGGTATCGGATTACTTGAGGAGTAAGGAGTGAGTAATTATTCAATACTCTCGGAGTATATGAACAGTATATTTTATTCTCTCACATAATATATGGGTTCCACATATGTCTTCGGAGGGAGTATACTGTTCATATACTCTGAAAGTATTGAATAATTTTCGAGGAACAAAATAGTTAGTATTCCAATGGGGCCAATTGCACGACGTTAGTATTCCTACGGGGTAATCAATAAGCGAATTGCATGACGAGTGGGAGCATCTCCAAGAGGTTTAAATGGACATTGTCTGTTACTCCTTCCATCCCCATTTAACAGTTCATCATTCTATTTTAACCGGATAAAAAATTAGTTATATTTTTAATTGATAATGAATTTTATATTTACTATATATGAATCTTGTTTGAGATATCGATTAGTTTTATAAGACAATATTTTGAAAATCACATAAAATATTATAAATTACAAAATATAATCAATTAGAAAGTAGCACGAACTCTCAAAATGAACTATTAAATGAGCACAGAAGGAGTATTATACATCAAACTCAAATTTCAATGTTCCAAGAGACTCTCTACTTGGCTAGGCATTGCCCTGTTTGATAACAATATTCGCACTTGGGATTGGATTACCAATCCCATGGAACTACTAATATTGTGTTTGGTAACCCAAAATGAGTTGGGATTATTAGTCCTTAGGACTAGCGAGGTGGGGATTAGGGGTATTGAGAAGGGCCTCTCCCACTTGGTATTAACAATCCAATCCCATCCTTGCCAATGCACAAATACCAAAATAGCCTTCACCAATCCTACCTCCTTACCAATCCTATCCCATGTGAAGGGCAAAAACGAAAATGTATACTACCAATCCAATCCTATTCCATGTGAAACAAACATGATATTAATAGTCTCGTCATCTAATCCCATCTCAAACAAACATACTCATCACCAATCTCATCTTCTTACCAATTCATTCTCATTACCAATCCCAATCCCAATCCTAATCCTAGTCCCATCTCCTTACGAATCACAATCATCTATCACTGTTATCAAACGGGACAAATTGTCTTTATCTGCTAGTACAGAGCAAAGAAGACCAGCTATTCTCTCCCTTTTCTCCTTCTTTTTATCTTTTTGCTACTCGATTTTATAGGTAGATGTTCAAAAAAATCTGTTTGATAGAGGGCAAAGATAGAGAGTAGTGTTATTCATTGATGAAAAAGTGAATAGGTAAATTAAGTACATATTGTCTTCTCTCTTTTTTTTTGGACTTTTTACTAGGCAAAGTAGGGATTAGTGTTGAAGATGCTCTATACAAAACAATATTTTCTATATATAGTTCCTCGTCATTAAATAAAATTAGGGATGGAAACTTCGGTAACGATCCGCTAATGCGAACAAGACACTAAGTTTGAGGATTTAGGCCAACCACTTTCAAACACGACACAACCCACCAACACGGAAATTAAATGGTTGGAATACGAGTTAGATTTGCGTAACTCGATAAGAATACAGATAACCATATAATTTGTCGTGTCGATCCGTTAACCGGCTAACCCGAAACGACATGACACAACACAACTCGATGCCGGTGATGCCAACCCATTGTCCGTACTTGTGTTTACTCTCTCTCTCTCTCTCTCTCTAATTTGTACTATATCCAACATATAGATTTCTCCACGTATTCACGATCGAACCATCTTTTCAAGGCTATATATCCAAATGTGATAGCAAGTTTATTGCGACGACAATCAGTCTGCATATACATCTAGTCCCTCAATAAGATCAAAAAATTGAACCCAAAAAAGACTAGATTGTCCATTATCAAAGAAACAAAGAATAAATTGTCAAAACTTCGATGAAATCAGGAAAAGGACACCAAATAGGCTGTCGAAGAGAGATATTTCTACTTTTTCCCATGGTCATTCCCCCCATCGACTTGTACCATGTCATTGAGCTTACATGGGTTTGAGCCCATCAATGGATTTTGCAAACCAAACATGAGAAATTCTAAGTACAAAAAAAGTGTACCCCGAAATTATCCCGAATAGGCAAATCAATGGTACAGATTCACTTTGAAGTGCATCTGTACCGTTGTTTACCTTTTTGCGGTAATTTTGGGTATATTTTCTTTGAAAAGTCACAGCTTTAATTTTCCAAATTATTTCCAGCACTAGACAGCCAATTGATGTTGGTGGGTGGATTCATCTTCAGTGCTGGAACAGCAATGGAGCTTTGGTGTGCTCCCAATGCTTTGTGGAGATCCCAGCAACATCTCTCCTTGGAGATAGCGACAGTAGGCGTGGAAGGTGTCGGGTGTGACGTTCAATTGGAAGCCCAAACCAAACAAGAAGTCCACCTCAAGTAGGTTCATCTCTCTTGTGCTGATTCCCCCAACCTTGGCATAGTAAGCATTGTTGTAATACCTAAAAAAAAAAAAAAATCACAATGTGGGATGTCTCAGCCTATCATCTCAGCCCATATAAGACATTACAAAATGAGAAATAGATATATTTGAGATAAATTTTGCTTTTATGTAGGCCGAATGAGATCGGAGGCCATCGATAACCCCTTACAAAGAGCGTAGGCACACTAAGAATCGCCCTTAGAGTGTTCTTGGTTTGGGCTAGGCCCAGATGCTTATTAGAGGCTTTTATTTGGGGTATGGCTCCTAGAGTGTGTTTGGACTTTGTCCTGACATATTTTCTTTTCTTTTCATCCAATCTTTGATTGTATTTCCCTCCCCCTTTTTTCATCTTGATGTACTATTCGTCAAGATTTCTTAATAAAATTTTGTTTGCCGATCCAAAAGAAAAAAAAATCGTCCCTAAAGCGATCACCATCGATAACCCAATTCTTAAAGCTAAACTTGGCACAAGAAATGGCAAAGCCATTTATTCCCACGTCAGTGTTTATGTGCTGCAATATTTTGTTCAAATTCAATGATACAAGTGATCCAAGCTGTCATTTTGGCACTATTTGTGTGTATCTTTGTCAAATATTGACCAAATACTTGTTACAAGTTGTGATTTAGAACGCAATCACTAATAGCTGTAAGATGGTTGGACGAAATTCTCATAACTAAAAAAGCAAACGTCCACCTACTCTCTCTCTCAAATACACATTTTGTTTTACTATTTCTGTGGCCATGGTATATATATAGGACTTCATTTCGACTAATAGAGTACTGTAAAAAAAAAAATTTCATTTGAACCTATACTAAAAAGACAAAAAAAAAAAAAAAAAACAAGTTAAAACCATGCTAGAGCCCCGACAAATTAATTCGCTAGTTGTAAAAGCAAAGGGTCACCTTGAGTTGGATGATTATTTAGTACTCCACAGGCCTCTACTACCACCACGGACGGATCCAGAAATATAGTTTAGTGAGGACATATTGTTAATTATAATAGCGAAAATTTATCTTTCTAGTTAACTGTAATAATATTGTACACAATTAAGGCATGTATTACACGCTACAACAGTTTATAACACATATTTTCAATTAAATTATGTAAAAATGAGCACAAAATCTCAAATAAAAATTTTAGAGTATGTTTTACATAAACATTGACAAGTTTTAGATTGATCGAGATAGTTTTATTAATGACATTATTTCAAAATATTGCTCTTAGACAGTTAAAAATAAATAGAATTAAGAAAGAATCGTTCTAAATAGACAAATAGTTCAGAAACCAACAAGTTTAAGAGTATTGCTATGAGTACCGACTGGCCGGGAGGGAAATTGTACCGATCAGCCGCGCTGAGCCGTCTCCAGCCATCGGATGGCCGATTCGAGTTGTCCAAAAATTCTAAAAAAAAACCGAGGGGCCCAACACCGGAATCAACGGCATCCAAGGTGTGTAGGGTGCTTGATCTGAGCACCTCTTTTTTGTGTATATACACGTATATACATATATACACGAAAAATGGGTACTCGGATCAAGCACCCTACACACCTCGGATGCCTTTGATTCCCGCGTGAGGCCCCTCTGTTTTTTATTTTAAAATTTTTGGACGGCTTGGAACGGCCGTCCAGTGGCCGGATACGACCCGGCGTGGCTGGTCGGTACGATTTCCCTCCCCAGCCGTTGGTACCTATATCATTATTGCAAGTTTAAATGCACCATGTGACGAACTTGAAACATAAAACTCATTCTATATGTATTTTTTTGAGATATATACAAGTATGTATTAAAGCACTACGTGACAGTTGCGGTGCTCCAAGAAGAAGCAGTAAGTCTGCATGGGAATCAATAAAGCTGTCTTGACTTCACCCTATCATTAGCGAAGGCTTGCTGTGACCTTTTCTACATTTGGGCTTTCATTGCTAATAAATAACGAAGTTGTATACATATGGAATGTGTTGCTCTGTTTTAAACTATTGTTACCCAATCTATGGAATATCCAGGTAATCTCCATTGATAGACAGAGTATAAGGGCACACCCACATGATCTTAGCTGGCCATGTCTCATTATCCAGGTAATCTCTGTTCCTTTTTTCTTTGATTTGTAAATGACTTCTACATACAGTATATACAAATACTGTAGTAGTCTACTTACCCAAAAGAAAAATACTGTAGTAGTCTTTTTTTTTTTTTTTAGGGAATGACTTTGGTGTCCCCGGTTGTTTTGGCCCCCACCATAACTTTTGACATAAAAATCCATTATGAGCATAACCAAAACCCATTACAAGTATAATACAATCATAGCAAGGCATAACAAACATGTTATGCCTTAGTTGGTTTTTTGGATATTCATTGGTTATGTCTGTTTGGGTTCTGTTATGCTTGTAATGGGTTTTAATTATGCTTATAATGGTGAAATTATGCCAAAAATTACGATGTTCTCAAAATGACCGGGGATACTATAGCATTATCATTTTTTATATGATCACAAAAGAATCAGTAAACTACATAGAAGGCAAGAAGTCATATGCCAGAATATCCTCTAAATCGGACGGAATACAATCCGTATGAAACAAAATTTTCCTACTTAAGCATTTCGTCGCGATCCAGTGAGCTGCTCTATTTTTTTCGCAGCAGCACCACTGAAATGAAAAAAATGGTGATTTGCATCTGAAAAAATATAATTTGATGGCCGTAGAAGAGAAATAGAGATAAAGAACAAAAAAGAAGAAGAAATAATGATTTCCAAGAGATAGAAATTATAAGAAAGGAATTTTAAACCTGTAGCTCAAATAAATGAAGACAGAGGATCAAAAAAATCAATTGAAGACAGAGAAAAATGGACTATCGAATTGACGACAAAGATCGAGAAATTTTTTATTTTTTTTTCACATAGAGCTATAGAGAACACTCCAATACAATTAACAGCGAAACTTGAGAGAGAGAAAGAAGAGAGAGAGGAACTCACATATCATCCATGAACTTGGCAGAAACCAAACAACTGGTGATGATCAAGCGATGCACATTGAATGAATCGATGGGCAAGAGCGGCTGCCGCTGTGCAAACCGGTCCAGATAAACGTAGGCCACCACGAAACACGACGGGCTGCAGTTTGCGTACTTGAATATCCTCTCCAAGTAACTCTGGACGGAGATTGTGGGCCTAGTAAGCCCATCAAACACCGAGATCTTCCCCCCACGGCCCGTCTCAAGCCGACGACCGAGGTCGTTCGACTCGGCAACTCTCTCGAGAAGGGAAGAGAGCAGTCTTATGACTCTGGGCATGATTATGGCCTGGGGGGTCTCGAGCTCGGCCATTCGGTTATATTGTTTGTTTGGGTGTCTAATGTGAATACTCATATATAAAGTCTCGAGAACATGGGAGTATTTGGTCAGTTGCATAATTGGCTGTTGATGAGCTGGTTTAAATTTATTGGAAAATGGAGATACAATTTGCCTTTTGGGTTATGACGTTAATGTAATTGGCCAGGTGGGATATAGCTTTTCACTTTGGCGAGTCTTTTAGGCAATCATCCATCCATGGTAGATCTGTGTCCCTAGCTACAAATTGGTTTTTTCCTCTCTCATCAATTAATACATGGTACTTGAGTTGAAGTGGGATTTTGAAGTTAAGCAATGCTGTGAGCCTGCGACATACAATTATTTTGTGCGACTATGTGTTGGATGTCTAACAGGTGGGGTCCATTTTACAATACATTAAAAAACAATCAGTCTTGCTATTGTCAGTTTACTGGGCTGACGATAAACACACTAGAAGACAAGAAAAACACGTATTTTTGTGCACTTTCTACACTTTTTAATACACATTCACACACTTATTATTGTCAGCCCATTAGGCTAATTTTAGAATTTTTCAAAAAAAATTTACATATATAATACAAAAAACACGAACATCAAATATGGTCACGATTGCTTTATTGTTTGATGTTTGGTGGCATTAGTAGTACTAGCAGTAACTTGGCTTCTAAAAGAAGGAAAGTTATCTAATGGTTTAGCCACTTTCTAGTGGTTTGTGTAATTAATCCTTTGTAAGTGGTAATAATGGAAATGGTTTGGCATGCACCAAAATGGGGGTGATATCAAATTTGGATATCAAATAATGGAAATGGTTTGGACTCCCATCACATTTGCTTCAAATTTGGAGATGTCAAATTTTTTTTAGGATTGATATGACAATTTGACACCCATCACATTCTTTCTCAAAAAAGGCGCCACTCTAATTGCATATATGAGTATCAATTTTGACAAGAGGGATCCCGCATAAATTTGAATCCTCCGTTTGAGATTTCTTAAGTTGAGTAAAAGAGTAAGAATTTGGATTCTTTTCGGTCGATCAGAGAGTAGTATAGTCGAAAACGTTAAAAAGTGATTGGAGTCATACAATAAGGTCCACCTTTGTGATCAAATTCGCAATGCTTCCCACACATTTGACCAAATCCACCTATCAACAGGAGTGAAATCAAATTCAAAAGAATAAAAATAACATCTTTAAATCATGTTAACCTACAAAAACAGAGCTCGTTTGATTTTGGTTTATTGAACTATATATTTATATATTGTGTTTCATATTTTTTGTTACTCTCAGTTTTCCAAAACAAAGATTTTTTTTACTCCCACTTTACGGAATGCATAATATATGCGCGTGCGTTGGCCGGGACACCTGGTCATCGGAAAAAAATTGCAAAATATCTAAAATATGTGTGGCTTCAGACCGAAGTGAGTTTCTTCTTGAATATGCATCAACAAACATAATGGAATGCTCTACTGCGTTTAGTGTAGATTGTAATCATCACATTGCCATTATCCCAACCTAAATTAATCATACTCCAATAGACTACAGCGATACACACTTGATACAAAATGTATCTCATAATAATTTCCTTGAACTCGATGGAATTATTTTTATTTTTTTATCACGATGGAAGTTGCACCTTCTAAATTATGGGGAGCCCATACTCAGCGTTAAGAGAGGCTCGGCTCGTTAAGAGAGGCTCATTTAATAAATAACTAAGCTCGACTTGTTAAGTGCTTAGCTCGAGCTCGAGCAAAAAAATTTGGCTCATTTCAAGCTCGACTCTGCTTGTTTACGTCCAGCCCTGCTCAACGCTGTTAAATGAACCAATGTATCCATATTGATTCGGCTCTTTACAATTAAAAATTCATTGGAGATCAGTTTGTTTCATGAGCAGATTAAATCGGTCAGGAAGTAGTGTATGAAATTTATTAGTAAGTTTATAAATTGAGAGCTTAAACGAACCAATTGATGAGCTCAATATCTTTGCTTTGTTTAAGAAGATCAACTTACTTAACAAACCAAACATATATGAAAACATCGTAAGCTTGTATAGGGTAGAAACACGTACTGGCTTAACTTGAACAACGTAGTTCCCAGCTCCTTAACTTTATCCTAGGAAAGTTGGAGAGGGAGATGAGTGCTTATAGGAATCGAACCTTGGCCATTTGTATGAGAGTATAAGGGAGACGCGCACCAACCGCAATTCACGCCAATTGCAAAGGCAAGATCAACATAGTAAAAAAAAAAATAAGTTCAAGTTTTGGGAAGATCATGGCATTAGCTTTTTTTCTCCGGTTTAATCATGTCATTAGTATTTGATGATCGCGGTTGTTGGTGATGTTAGAATTAAGTTGGTTAACCACCGAAACTTAATTATCATTCACCCTCATTTTTTTCATAAACTAGGCTATCAATGTCACCCCAATTTGGTTTTTTACTCACATCTCGAATGAATTAAAATTAATTCTAATCGCCCCTAGTCAGAATGGTTTGTGGGTTCCGAACACCTATAGCGGTAGAATCTAATAAGGATGTTAATTACAACTCAAGAAGTAACAAGTGCTTGGCCATGGACTTGGAAACCTTGCAATTTCTACTGGTGGCTTCAAATCTGTTCTAAGTACATCAATATGTGTCTGTATGTCTGTATGTGTATGCCTGTCTGATCCAATTAGTAAATAAATATTTTTTTTTCCTTTTTTAATTGTACACCTCAAAGAAATTAGATAGACGCAAATTCTGATTAAATAATACAATGAAAATTCTAAGAACCAATTTGGAATGAAGTATAGAAAAGTACAAAGCCGAACAAATTGGCACATGCATGAGTGGTGTGCCTCTTTCCAACCACGACCCATGTGAGAATCATGTGCACGTCCTTTATCAAAATAGCAGCACCTCATAAATTTTAATTTATTTTAGGAAATGAATTGTTTTCTTGCATCAGACATTCCTATATATATAATTGTGGAGAACCACTATAACAAGCCGATCTTATACAAAATTAGTATTAAAAAAAAAAGGAAAAAGAAAAAAAGAAAGAAGAGAAGTAAATTACATTTTGCCCTTTTACTTTCGCTTAACTCTTAATACTATTTTGAACCTGGAACGATCGATTGCATCGGTCAACACCTAACAGGTGAAGCGTCGATGCATATGTTTCGGTCGTATCTTCGTTTATGAAGTGACACGAAGAAGCCGTGTGCACAGGGGCGGAGGCACACTGAGTTAAGGGGAGGCAGCCGACCCCACTGCCTCGCAAATTTTCTTATGGATATGTATAAATTTTACCTCATTTTTACTTATTTGACCCCATTTTAAAATTCATTTTTGCCCCAACGAATACATAAGGGTTTCGTACTTAGAAAAAAAAAGAGTCAAAATAGAATTTTCACCCACAAAATTCCCAAAATGTGAACAACGTTTTATTTGTTCTTGCTAAAAAAACCTAGGTTTCTTGGAGAGATCTGTTCTTCATTTCCAAATAGGTACTTCTCTAACTCTTCTTCATCTCTTTATCATCCCAAATCAATCTCTAATTTTGCCCTGGTTTCGTTTGTTTTTGGGATTAGTGCTCTGTCTTTTGTTGTTTCAAAACATTAGTGATTAAAATAGTTTCATCCATCGTTTCCGAAATATGAAAAGTCGTCGAGGTTAATTGTGAATCGAAGCTACATTGTTATTAATGGATATCTACTTTTCGATTAACTTGTTAATCTAATTGTTCCTTTCAATTAGCAATTAGAAAAAGTGAATCATATATAATTCAAATTTTTGACCCCACTTATCCAAAATTCTGGCTCCGCCCCTGCGTGTGCGCCTCGATTGAATGTTAGGTGGACGAAATTAATTACACTTGACCTAAAGTGCAAGGCTGAGTGATGAAATCGGAAAATTTTATAGGGCAGAAATGTGTAATTTCCTGAAGAAGAAAGAAATCGCAATGGCGTGTGAAGGAATATTATTGCATTTGGCGCGCCGTATGGTCCAAATTCCCTGAACATGGGACAATAACTTTATTTTATTAACAACTGTTCCCAGTAGGACCGAGATTTTGACGCGCCACCGACTAAAGAATCAAGGCTCACACACAGACACACTAGACACTACCGACCGACCGACCGAGAGAGAGAGAGAGAGAGATGCGCCTCCGACTAAAGAATCAAGGCTCACACACAGACACACTAGACACTACCGACCCATAGAGAGAGAGAGAGAGCGCAACACGCATGCTAGTTCAGTACTTCGTGCTTAGGGGTGTAAATGAGCCGAGCCGAACTGAGCTTCGGCGAGCTCGAGCTCGGCTCGTTTACTTAAAGAGCCAAAAACTCGAGCTTTAACGATCTGAGCTTTTGTCGAACGAACCGAGCTTCACTCGGCTCGTTTAATAAAACGAGCCGAACTCGCGAGCTGCTCGGTTGATTTACAACAATATTTTATCGTGCTACACATGTTGTGAAGGAATGGATGCATGTTATCAGTTCTAGATGGTTATAGTTACGGTGGAAGCCGTGGTAAGTAGACCATAAATGTGCATATAGTTTTATAATGTCTGTAACTCATTCTTTTTGTTAACTACGCTGCTTTTTTTTATGTATAAAGAAATGGATCTTCTTCGGTCCATGTTTTGGACTGGAGGAGACGGTTCTAATCGAGATCGTTCTTTGCGCATCAATAGGCTCCATCAAAATCTCATTACACCCCCACCATGATTAGCATTATGGCAAGTTGAAGAGTCATTTGAAACTTGCACTCCAAATTAAGGACTATTCAAATTTGAAGTTTTTTTTTTTTATAGACTATTTTTACTTTAAGGAATCTACTTTGCCAAGTAAATGAATCCATTAACCAATCATAAAAACAAGACTCTGTGAGTTGACATAACTTGAAGAGTGAGAAATACACCAAAATAGTGTAATAAATTTGCTCCTTCTTTTGGAGTGCATTTCTTCTTCAATTTTAGTTTGGTTTGATATCTCCAAGGTGTTAAACAAAAATTGGATACTTCAAGATTTTCACCAGTTGTAAGAAACAACAAAATTAAAAACCATTCAATTGAGCTTGGACAACCCAAGTCCAAAAGCCCAATCCAAAAGCCCAATCGCATGAGCATCCCTTAACTAAACTTGACTTTTTCAATTCTTATTTATCTTTCCATTTATCTTTACAATTCATTCATTTTTTCAATTAATACACCCCACCAGCAAGTGGAGGTCGAATCTCTCCGATTGCATCCAGATGTTCTTCTCTTAGAAAAGTTTTTTTTTCTCTTTGTTTCTTCTCTATCTATCCATGAGAGATTTATTTTTTATATTAGTCGAGTTGTTTATCTTGATTATCTCATAAATTCTCATAATTAATGACTATGCCTCGAATTTATACTTTTGTAATTTATATACACGATGTGATCTCTCCGTTTGATTGAAAAACCATTCAATATTTTATGGATGCAACAAATTTCAGAAAGGATGAAATCAAAACAAAACTGAGTTCATAGCAAGGGTGTTTCAAACTTGAATTTGTGCCTGGCCGTGTTTTGAACAAACCAGAGCTCTATGCATTGTATTCCGAGTTCAACAATATTCCCATAATCATGTTTCCGTTGCATACCATTTCGAACAATGTGGTGATTGATAAATAACTTGAACCTTCTTAACGATCACAGTCGAGAAATGAACCAACATTTTTTTCCTAAACGTTGAATTTTTGCACCCCCTATCCATACTCAATGTAAACATTATATATCATCAGAAGAATAGCATTCTCATCCACAACTCAAATAAGTTATGTCCGATGGTGTCCTAAGATTTTTTCTTTTCTTCATCACTTGACGATTTCTTCCTAACGCTAGAACGATCAACAGTAAACCAAACCTTCAAAAACAACTTGTAAACTCCTCATCAACTCAAAAGGACTCCCTCCGTCCCAATTTATTTCCTCATTACAAGAACTCTCCCAATTTATTGACTCAAACTCTTCTGGTCGAAAAATATTTTAGATTTCCAAAAAATACCCGTTATAAGTAAAGTTTAACTATTAATGCACCCAAACTCAAAACTAAAAGGATAAAATTGAAACTTGGCCTCTTTTTGGGTGATTTCTAATCTAATTATGAAAAATTGCAAGAAAATTTGGGAGAGCCCGAAAAGAAAAAATCAGCGAACAAAATAGATTACCTACACGGTATCATGAACTGAACCAGAAGATTCAGAAGCTTATCTTTAACATCACTCGACTGTTAAAAGTCTCAGATCAAGTGTTGGATTATGTTACAGTTGCTTCATCCTTATCCAAATTGCATTAAACACAATACCTAGCAAATCAAACGAAAAATTTTCTTCAAATTTTTGGATAACAAGATACTTAGCAATAAAAAGAACCCAGAAGTTTCAATCTAACAAATTGGGGGAAAAAAAGAGATTGCTCAGTGGTGGCTAGTTAAGTATTAGGTTCGATTCTGCCAGCAATTCTCCTCAACTTTAGTGTCAGAAGAGGGAGCTTATTTATCCTCATCGCAATCTCAAATCCCCAAAACACAAAAAAAAAAAAAAAAAAATTCATCCAAGACGAATTCAAATACAAATACAAATTAAATTACTATAGACAGCACCATATAGTGTATACATGTAGATAGATACGAGTGTATGTTGCGAGACAGAGAGAGAATCGCTCAGTTCAGCGGGGCAGTCGACACGCAAATTTCCCTAGAGAGAGAAACCTGCATTCCGGTCTGTTGAGCTTGAATTTCATGTGGTCATCACCGCGATCTCTCTCCAATTTCAACACATAATACAGAACATGATGAATAAAACAGAAGATATGGAGTTGGATTAAGGAATAAAGAACAGTGATAAAGAAAAAAACCCTAGCAAAATTTTTGGATCAGCTCTTGTTCACGAGTATTTCTTAACCATGGCGTTGGACCGATCGCTTTGCTATGATTTATAGGCGCTCAGTTAGGGTTTTCTCAACCCCGGGGAATTACACTTTTGTTCCTGAAAATCTATTCCATTTTGCTTGTGTCGTCCCTCAAGTATTAATTGCATCGATTTTATCCCTCACCTGTTACTTGATCTTAACGAGTATAGTTGAAAAATATGGTCCAAATTGGAGACACCAATCCACCAAATACGAGAAAAATTTCACATATTCAAGTCACATGAATTATAATATGTTCACGGCATTTTGATCCCGACAGCTTTTTTCGAACATATAGAAATTTATTGAATAATTAGTCGGCAAATGTGATAGGAGAAAGTTTCGTGGGCGGTGTGTGAGACGGTTTCTTTCACAATTTGAACTTTAAGTTGCTAGTGGATTTGAAAAGATTTAAATATGTATAATGGAGGGACAAAATAGATGTCGCTGAAAGTCGATTGGAAGAAGAAACAAAACTTAAATAGCTCATGCATAAAACTTAAAAGTGTAATTAACCCACTTGAACTATCTCGTTTTAGGGGTTTGTTTGGGATACAACATGTGCAGGACCACTCTTTAGGGATGTAGTGCCGCCGATTCGATCGTTCATTTAGGAAACGGAACCTATCCGAGTAAAAATGGACGGCTGGATAAGCCGCCCTACAACCTGATGAGCAACCAAGATTGTATAATCTTGGTGCTCTAGTTCCCTAATTTGTAGCATTTTGATTCCTTTAAATATCGTTTGTATCCCAATTTGCACGTAAGGTGTTGTTTTGATTGTTTCAGGTAATACGGGGTGCTAAGGCGATTCTTAACGCCAAGGATCGTAGTCGGGAGTATCCAAGGGTTCAAGGCAGTAAGGCGATGTTCTTCCAAGCCCCGCGGGGTGCTTAGCCCGGGCCAAAGAGGGTGTCGGGTCACTGTCGGGCTGCCTGGGCCAAAGCAGAGCAAAATCTGAAATTCTGCCGCCTATGAACCGGTACTGGGATTTGGCCAGTACCGGTTCATGCTGTCCAGAGTGCAAGTTTTTCCAGCTTTTGAAGACCATGAACCGGTACTGGGATTTGGCCAGTACCGGTTCATACTGCAGATTACAGCCACGTTTTTGCTGTTTTTTCTACTTTCTACTTTTGGAATATTTTCCACTTTTGGTTACTTTTGGGATATTTTCTTGGGATATTTTGTGAGAAAGAGACCACCTTGTATAAATAGGGTCTCTCTCTCTCTTCTTGATTATCTTGTCACTTTCCACTTTAAGTCTTTTAATTTTCTAGAACTCCATTAATGGCTTTCAAGCTTTTCTAGCTAATTTCTCTAAGAACTCCTCAAGGTATTTGTCGTTTAATGTTTTCTCGTTTATTAATGTTGTAGCCGCGGACTAGATCTTTTATAAAATCAACTTCATTTTTGTTTCTATCGGTTAAAAGTCATGCCCAATTTTTATGCTTTAGTTTATGCGTTAAGTATGTGTGAGTAGTCGTTTGGCCAAGTCTTGGGATAATCTTTCCCGAGGACTTAGGTGATTATTTGGTTCTCAAATGTTAGGTCTTAAAAGCATGATTGACGGAGTAGAGCTTAACTTGTGTTTTTGGTCTAAGCGAGGGGTGTTAACTACTTGGTGAGGCGTTTGTCAAGCGGTCTTGGCAAACGGCTCCCTGAGGGCTCGTGGCCTCCTATGTATTCGATAAATTTGTCAAATAAGTGGGTTCGCCTCCGTTTAATCACATCCTTCAGTAAACGTAGTCATTAAAGTTAAATTCTCCGGGCGAGAGCACGCGGTCGTGGTTCCCGCCTGAGCTAATTTGAGAACCGGTAGCTTCCTTGGTCAAGGGTTAGAAGATCCTGAGACTTGCCTCGTTTAAGTCACTTAAGCTTTTTCCTAGTCTTTCGCCCGGGCGATTTTCACCTTTTCTAAGCAAAACCTAGTTGGCTGTCTTGAACGCCGCATTCTACCCTTTTAACCTACAATCCGTTTAAGCTATCTTACGAATTCCCTGTGGTACGATTCCGGACTTCCGGATATTATGCTATCGACGACCTAGCCCTACGCTTGGGGTTTTCAACCTTATTCGAAGGCGAGGTTTGAGGCTAAGCATTTTTGGCGCCGTTGCCGGGGACTTCTTTATCTAGCTTATTTGGAGGATCGACAAACCATTGTAAGTACTCCTTTTAATTTTCCTTTTATGTGTATTGAACTCAATTTAGCGGATACCTCTAACTGAGCCACCAATTCGACTTGAGGTTTAACGAAGCTAGTCGAGCATCAATTGTCTTTCTACTTTTGTTTTTTTTATTGTTTATATAGCTGTGGTGGTGGCATAACCCCACAGAACTGTTTGAGAACGAGGTGGCGGCATAGCCCCTCTAGTCTGCTTTATTGGTCTATGCAGGTTGTATGCTCAATATCTATCGTAGCCCCTTATCGCATCGGCTACATCGATCTGCATCTCGTGAGTTATCACCTCCATTAAGCCCAATGGCAGATCAACCGGCAGCTCGCACTTTGCGTGATTATTTAACGCCGGAAAGAGGTCCACATGTCTCCCCTATAGCCATTCCCACTTGCACCGCCGCTAATGCGTTCGCTTTCAAGCCAGAATACCATCGGGTTATACCAGAGTTTCGGGGGCGTGAATTGGAGGATCCCTATGCTCACATTCGGGAATTCGAGACTATCGTTAGCACCTTTGTGACAGGGCCGGGACAACTAGATCAAGCTCGCCTGAAGTTATTTCCCTTCTCGCTCAAAGACAAGGCTAAACAGTGGTTCCATTCTTTGAAGCCCCGCTCTTTGCTGACATGGGGGGAAGTGCAAGATGTGTTTACCACCAAGTTCTTTCCGGTCAGCCGAACCAAGCTTCTCATGGATCAAATTCAGAATTTCAAGCAAAAAGATGGGGAGGCCTTCTACAAGTATTGGGAGCGTTATAAGGATTTACTTGCAGCTGTCCCACACCACAATTTTCCCATGTATCTTGTGATTAACTATTTCTATTTGGGTTGTGATCGGGAGTCTAAGCAGCTTTTGGATACTATGGGGAGCGGTGATTTTATGGGAAAGGATCCCGACACCGCTTGGGAATTCTTAGACGCTTTAGCCGAGAGAGCTCAAACTTGGCAATACATTGATCCAGGTGACCAAGCTATGAGGAATCAAGGACCGGGAGGCTCCGGTAAGTTTTCGGTGAACGAGCATAACGGTCTTGAGACACGGTTGGATGAGTTATCGTTAAAGTTGGACAAAATGAAGCTAGATTCGGTCCAAATGAAAGAAGTGAAAGAAGTGAAGGAGGTTCGCCAAGTGGAAGAAGTGTGTGTCATTTGTGAGACTACGGGTCATGCAACTGACAACTGTCATACCATCCCCACCCTCCGACATCACTATAATCAACTCCCCGAAGAAGTATGCGCATTGAACCAACGTTGGGATCCATATTCCAATACTTACAATCCGGGATTGAGGTCTAATCCAGCTTTCCGGTGGGGTAACCAGAATGAGGCCGGCTCGTCAACGTCTCAAGCCCCTCTTCCTCAGAATCCACCTTGGCGCCAACCTCAGTTTCAAGGACAACCACGGTTCCCTACGGTTCCATCTCAAGGACCTCCCGGATTCATACCGCCAAACCAGTTCCAAGGGCAGAACCAATTTCAGCATCAACCAGCACCGCCACCACGACGTTCTTTAGAGGATACTTTGAATGCATTCTGTCAAATGCAAACGACCACCAATGAGCAAACCGCTCAGGCGATGAATGACATAAGAAATCAAGTGGGTAAATTAACTACAGCTATCGGTGTATTGCAACAAGAGAAAGGCAAATTACCTACCCAACCTCAACCAAACCCTCAAGGCCAACATTTTGCACAAAGCTCTTCGGTGATTCTCCCCGAGCAAGCAAAGGCCATTATTTCGTTGAGGAGTGGGAAGATGGTGGATAATGCTCAAGCGGAGCTGCCGGTAAAGCCCAGTTTACTACCGTGCCCGTCACCCTTGAAGCCAATAATACCAAAGGGGGAATCTCCCAAACCAGTTCTTACGGAAGAAGAGAAAGGAAAAACCAAAGAAGTTGAAGGTCCACAAGCTTTCACCGTGCCCGCACCCTATCCCAACCGGCTACGGACGTTAGCCAAGCCAAATTTGAACAGCGATATTTATGAAGTTCTCAAGAAAGTGACGGTTAACCTTCCTTTGCTTGATGCTATTAAACAGATCCCTTCGTACGCTAAATTTTTGAAAGAGTTGTGCACTCACAAACGGCAACTCCAAGTGCAGAAGAAGGTGTTCTTGACCGAACAAGTAAGCTCACTTTTCCAGTCAACCCTTCCGCCCAAGTATAATGATCCGGGGTGTCCTACGATATCCATCACTATTGGGGGTAAAGTTGTTGAGAAAGCTCTTCTTGATTTAGGCGCAAGCGTGAATCTCCTGCCGTTCTCTGTGTACAAACAGCTCGGGTTGGGGGAAATGAAGCCGACTCGGGTGACTTTACAATTGGCGGATCGGAGTATTCGAGTTCCCCAAGGAATGGTCGAGGACGTGCTTGTTCAAGTTGACCAATTCGTGTACCCGGTCGACTTTGTGGTTCTTGATACGTGCCCGGTCCCGGCGGCTCAATCATCCGTTCCGATCATTCTTGGCCGGCCGTTTTTAGCAACATCCGATGCCGTCATTCATTGCCGGGATGGCCGACTTAACATGAGTTTTGGCAACATGAAGATGCAAGTCAACATGTTCCACATCGGTAGCCAAATGGGGGATGATGATGATGTATGTGGAGTTAGCATGCTTGACTCACTTGTTCAAGATCATGTTGATGAATTTATTCGCAACGATGAGTTGGAACTCTCACTTACTTCCTCCGAGGCTGATTTTCTTGATGCCCCCGAAGTCATGTACTTGCGCTCTTTGTTAGATGAAGAGGAGATGTGTGGTATCAACCCGTGGGTTCCTAAATTCGAAGAGCTACCTCCTATTGAGAAGCGAGCTGTGCCCTCTAGCAGGGAACCCCCAGTGCTTGAGTTGAAGCCATTACCGTCCACTCTTAAGTATGCCTATTTGGGTGATGGCCAAACATTCCCGGTGGTAATCTCCTCCGCCCTCACCGAGTGTCAGGAGTTTCAATTACTTTCTAAGTTGAGGAAGCATTCAAAGGCTATTGGCTGGTCCATAGCCGATATCAAAGGAATAGATGGATCTCTTTGCTCTCATCACATTTACTTGGAGGAGGATGTTAAGCCCTCTCGCCAGCCTCAGCGACGATTGAACCCGCTTATGAAGGATGTGGTGCGAGCGGAAGTTCTTAAATTGTTGGATGTTGGCATTATTTACCCGATAGCGGATTCCAAGTGGGTGAGCCCGATCCAAGTGGTACCTAAGAAGTCTGGGGTGACTGTGGTGAAAAACGACAAGGATGAGCTTATTCCAATGCGTATTCAGACCGGTTGGAGGGTGTGCATTGATTATAGAAAGCTAAACGCCAGTACAAGAAAGGATCATTTTCCCCTTCCCTTCATAGATCAAATTCTGGAGAGAGTGGCCGGGCACAAGTTCTACTGCTTCTTGGACGGGTACTCCGGGTATAATCAGATTGAGGTGGCCTTGGAAGATCAAGAGAAGACTACTTTCACGTGCCCATTCGGGACCTTTGCGTATCGTCGTATGCCGTTCGGGCTTTGCAACGCCCCCGGTACCTTCTCAAGGTGTATTATGGGTCTTTTCAGCGACATGGTGGAGGAAATTATGGAGGTGTTCATGGACGACTTCTCGGTTTTTGGTGATTCTTTTGAAGTTTGCCTTGGCAACTTGGGGTTAGTGTTAGCACGGTGCGAGGAGAAAAATCTGGTGTTGAACTGGGAGAAATGTCACTTTATGGTGACCGAAGGCATTGTACTCGGCCATATTGTTTCTTCGAAGGGCATCGAAGTGGATCGGGCAAAAATCGATTTGATTGGGAATCTGCCGACTCCAAAATGTTTGAAGGATGTCCGATCTTTCTTGGGGCACGCTGGTTTCTATCGCCGTTTTATGAAAGATTTTAGTGCAATTGCCCGGCCTTTATGTCATTTGCTCGCCAAAGATGTGCCGTTTGAGTGGACGCCGGGTTGCGAGGCCGCCTTCGCCAAGTTAAAGTCTAGTCTCAGCTCTCCACCTATTGTGCGATCTCCGGATTGGGAATTGCCCTTTGAGCTCATGTGTGATGCCAGTGATTACGCCGTTGGAGCTGTTTTGGGTCAACGGAAAGGGAAAGAGCCGTACGTCATTTATTATGCAAGTAAGACGCTCAATGAAGCTCAAATGAACTATTCAACTACGGAGAAGGAGTTGCTTGCCATAGTCTTTGCGTTGGACAAGTTTCGGTCTTACCTAGTGGGAGCTCCGATCACTGTGTACACCGATCATTCCGCTCTCAAGTACCTTTTTACAAAGCAAGATGCCAAGGCGAGATTGATTCGGTGGATCTTACTCCTACAAGAGTTTGACCTCACTATTAAAGACAAGAAGGGTGTAGAGAATGTGGTGGCCGATCATTTGTCTCGTCTAGAATTCGAAGATCATTCATCACATATTCCTATCGGTGACTCTTTCCCCGATGAGCAATTATTTTCAATTTCTACGGCTCCATGGTACGCGGATATTGTGAACTACTTGGTTACCGGTCTGATGCCGGCCCACTGGAATTTTCAAGAACAACGTCGCTTTTTGGCCGAGGTGAAGAGGTTCTCTTTCGATGACCCGTATTTGTTTAAGTACTGCGCCGACCAACTTGTCCGCCGTTGTGTGCCCGATTCTGAGCAACAAAGCGTTATTAAGTTTTGCCACACGGGGGCATGTGGCGGTCATTTTTCGTTCAAAAAGACCGCCGCCAAGATTTTACAGTGCGGTTTCTATTGGCCACAATTGTACAAAGATACGTTTGCTTTCTGCCGGGCGTGTGCACGCTGTCAGCTTTTGGGATGTGTGACACAACGGAACGAAATGCCGCTTACGCCCATCTTGATCATTGAAGTGTTTGATTGTTGGGGAATCGACTTCATGGGACCGTTTCCTACATCATTCGGTTACCTCTACATTTTGCTTGCCGTTGATTATGTAAGCAAGTGGGTAGAAGCTATTCCCACTCGTACCAATGACGCTCAAGTGGTCGTTGAATTTCTCCGTGAGTACATTTTGGCGCGTTTTGGCATGCCACGGGCTATCATTAGTGACCAAGGGTCCCACTTTTGTAACCGATCCATTGCCGCCCTAATGAAGAAGTATGCCATCATCCACAAAGTCGCAACGGCTTATCACCCGCAAACTAATGGCCAAGCGGAGCTTGCGAATCGGGAGATCAAGAACATCTTGGAGAAGACGGTTAATCCTACCCGTAAAGATTGGTCAACTCGATTGGTCGATGCTTTGTGGGCTTACCGTACTGCTTACAAGACGCTTCTGGGAATGTCACCGTATCGGCTGGTCTACGGGAAAGCATGCCACTTGCCGGTAGAGTTTGAGCATAAAGCATATTGGGCCATTAAGAAGTTGAATTTCAATATGGCCAAAGCCGGTGCCCGCCGTAAGCTCCAATTGACGGAACTTGAGGAGTTGAGGTATAATGCGTACGACCATTCTAGCGCTTACAAATCTAAACTCAAAGCCAAGCATGATAATAAAATTGTGGTTAAAAACTTTGAGCCCGGGCAAAAAGTTTTATTGTATAATTCCCGGTTGCATTTACACCCCGGTAAGTTGCGCTCACGTTGGGCCGGGCCTTATGTTGTTAAAACTGTGTTCCCTCATGGGGCAATCGAAGTAGAAAGCGTGAGTTCCGGTTCCTCTTTCAAAGTGAATGGTCAACGGCTTAAGCCCTTCCTTGGTGGCTTTGAAGCTGGCGAGCCCGATGAGGTTTTGGCCGATCCTGTTTATACGGATGGCCCATTGGTTTAGTTTGCGTTACTTTAATTTGCACGGGGAGCGAAAGCGTAACCGCTGAACTTAACTGTTTGTCGGACCCGGCCCCCGGGTAGGGGGTACCCTCCATTGACTTGGGTATATGTAGCTCCGCACGCCGCTACTAAAAAAAGGATCGTGTGCCCAGCTCCGGTTAGTAAGGGCAATGTTAACATCAGCGACCTAGGGCTTTCATTAGCTTTTCTGATAGGAGTAATTCACAGTGCACCACTCACGTCTTCCAGATTAGCCCCATCGGGGGCGGCATAGATCTTAGGTTAGGCCTTGATATTCCCGTGCTCCATTACCGCACTTGGCTCTTTCTTGTGCCTGCCTGGTTACGATCTTAGGGGACGCTGGACTTCATTGTTTGGCGGAGTCCAGCTGTGACTTGGACGCTCCGAGTTCTGATGTTACAATCTGTATGCTTGTACATTTGTAAATATTGCTTTTATGCTTTGTTCTTTATTTATCATGTTTCGGGATACTCTCACCAAAAGATCTCACCAACGCATCATTGTATTGGGCTTTAACTAGTCTTTCTTTGACGTAGTTTGCCGATAATGATCCATGCTCACCAGATATGTCCCTATCGGGGGCAATTTAGGTCTTTGGGTGAGCCTTGATATTCCCGTGCTTTGGCACTAGGCTCTGTCTTTTCTCACTTTGTTTCGATCATAGGGAACGCTGGGCTTAATTGCTTGGCGAGGTCAAGCGGTAAATTTTACTTCGGGCGTTGATGTAACAAATGTGACGGTCCAGTATAGCCACCCATGTCTTGCCTCGCCGGTGCGACATGGGAAGAAAAGTATGACTCGTGAGATTGCGTGAAAATCGGGTGGTGTTTCTTAATTTTTCTTCTGTATATATGCTTGTTGGCGCCCGGATAACACGAGCCGGGCGGTTCTAATGTCATTTGTCTCTTAGTAGGTAGTTCGAGCTTAAGTCTTTTGCAGGGTGAACGTGCTACCACACCAGCCTTGGTGGATTGGGTCTAAAGTTGGAGTGAATGAGGCATTCAGGAGCCCTAAGCATGGGTGCGATTACGTGTCGCGGCTGTTAGTCCAATAAAGCTTTGACCATGACCCCGTGTGACTAGCTGTGGTTCCGTTGGACGAGCCGAAGGAGTCGACCTTGGAAGCTGTTCGTATGACAAACGGAGACGGTGACGCAAAAGCCTCCAATTTGGTCGAGGTATACGGGGGTTGACATTCCCCCGGAGGTTTGATTTTTGTTCTTTCTCTCTCAATACTGTTGTTCTCCATGCTTTGAGGACATAGCATCCTTTACGTTGGGGGGAGGGATATAGCTACGCTATATATGTTGTTTCTTTGTTTTCTTGTTTGGTAAAAATTTTCGTTTCGGTCCGTTTTAGGTTGCAATCCTTCCGTTATTACAAATTTTAGTGGATTAAAACAACTTGGCACATGCTTATTGGTTCTCAATTGGCAAGAGCTTGGTGTTTGATATTAAGTGACAGTGTACATTTCAACTCATAAGCATGATTAAAGATGAGCAATTAGGTGTTGAGTATGTTTTGAGCAAGTTTTACCCATATCCCGTTTTTGTTTCATCGTAAATTCGTAGCGTAGGTAATATACTCTTTTGTCATACCTAAATGTGCTTGATGTCATTGTTGAATCATTTTGGAATCTATAGCGTACTGAGGAAGTGATACAAGGCATTCTTTGTTTAATTAAACCACAAATGTGTTCCCTCGTCCTATTTTGTTCCTAGTCCGTGTCTATCCATTTGTTCAATAACGTAGGGAACCGGATGTTTGGAGGGTGATTTGGATTGCTGTTTAACTTGCTGAGGGGTGTTCGGCGGATGTTTGGAAGGTGTTGGGAATGAGCGGAGTTTGAAATGTTGAAGTGGGCAAAAATTCAGAAAATCAGGGAATATGAACCGGTACTGGGATTTGGCCAGTACCGGTTCATAAAGGGCAGAGAGCAAAAAAATTCAGAATTTCAGAGCTCATGAACCGGTACTGGGATTTGGCCAGTACCGGTTCATAACCGACAGAATTTGAAAAAAAAGGGGGTCGGTTCGTGTTGTTCTCTTCTCTCTCCTACCCACTATATAAACCCAAAACCTATTCTATTCCCATTCCAAAACCCAGAACGGCCGAGACCGCCCCCTCCCTTTGCCTCTGTTTTTCCAAATCCCCCCAAATCTCTCTCAAATCTTCATCACCCTTCACAAAAACACTTAATCTTCAAGTTTTGTGGAGGATTTAAGAAGTTTCAAAGGAGGGTTCTCACTTTCAAGGTCCGAAAATCTCCATAACCAAGGTAATCTCGAAATTTTTCTTTCTCCTGTGAAATTCCTTTGTTCTTTACCTTGATTCACCTTGATTACTCTCGGAAGTTGAGAAATTTCAAAGTTGTATTAAGGGTTGTGGAAGTTTTGATTCCTAGATCCCCAAGACACAGGGGACCCGAAATTTTCTCTCTCTTCACCCTCTCAATTTCGAATTCCCTCATAAATCCCTTCATTTGACCCATACACCCACACCCGGAATCTGAAATTTCTTGTCAAATCACAAAAGAAATCTAAAATTTGTGAACCAAAACCACCAAGCGTGCTGATGATCTGTGATTAAGGACTGAAAATGGGGGTTAATGCGTTGCTAGTTTTGTTGTTCTACACTTGTGGATTAGTTTCGGGAGGTTAATTGAGTGCCTGCTGTTTCTGTTGATAGATTGCATTATCAGGGTGAATTATTGTGAATTTCTTCTGCTATTGGACTGTTTCTGTTACGGGGGCTGAAATTTGCTGCAGGTGGTTGTTTGATTGAAGTTTGGGGGGGTGCTCTATTTTTGTGAGGATTGTTGTTTTGAAATGGGGAGATCAAAGAAGTTTATGGGGGATGCGATACAATCAGTGGACAGCTCCGGTAAAACGTCGTACATTAAACGCTCCGATCCGGAGAAGAATGCTGAGAGGACAGAAAAAAGTGAGGAGGAAAATAGAAAGAGGAAAAGAGAGAGGAAAGAGGAGGAGAAAAAGAGATGGGAAAAGGAGTTGAAGGGTCGGAAGTACATTTGTGAGCGTCAGGTGGATCGTGCGAAACTAGGAACCCACCCAATCATCGACATCATCAACCAACGAGGATTGCATTTCTTTTTCGATCCAATCAAAGGCTTTAAACCCAAATTGGTGCTTGATTTCTATGCTAATATGGAAGTGGATGAGAAGGAAGAGAAAATAACCTCTTGTTTGGGGAAGAAAACTGTGCTCGTAACCCCGACTGTCATAGCCAAGTATCTAAAAAACTACCAACGCCCTTCACTCCAAGCTATTACTTACCCTACTAGAGGATGGTCTAAGTCACAGGAAGAAATCCAAAACGCTCTAACTGATAAACCCCTGAAGCTTGACCGTTTTGTCCATGGCAGGTTATTCGAGAAGTATCGGGTTATTAATAAGGTGGTGCATTATAATCTTTGTCCCCATGGCTCGGAGAAACTCCCACGCAAGGAGGATGGCGAGGTTATTTTTGTGTTTGGTTCCAATGAGGAGGTGGTGGATTGGGCTTTGTTCATTTGGAAGTCAATGGTGAGGTTTAGGGAGCGTTCGGCACCGTCAAAGCCTAATATCCCGTTTCCAGCTATGGTTACTTCTCTTTGCGAGTCTCAAGGAGTACTAGTTCCGGAAAGGCTTCTTCCGGGTACCCCCGGTCCTATTACGGGTGGCTCCGTGGAGAAAAGCAAGGCATTGTCGCATCCACCCCTGTCCGACAGTTTCGATTTCCCTACGCCTACTGCTAGGACTCAGTCTGGGAGGATTGAAGAATATACTAGAATTATGGCTGCTCAGCTCCAATCAGTGCAGAGGAAACAGAAAAAGCTTGAGACTCAAATGCGTCGTACGAGGAGGGATGTCTCGGCCATAAAGAGGGGGATGTTATGGATAGCAGCTCGATGTGGGAAAGAAGGTGATGTGTATGTTCCCACGGAGGCCGATATGAGAGAATCGACTCCTGAGGAACCAGAAGCTGGACACGGTGCTGGGATTAGTGGTGTTGGTGAGTCGAGTACGCGGAAGCGCGGTAAAGAACCTGTTCACGAGGAGGAGGATGACGAGGAGTCATCGGAAGAGGATTAGGGTCGGTGGTGTTGTCCTTGGAAAATCCCTCTACTTGGTCGGGGTACATGGGGGTTGACAGTCCTCCTATCCTATCTTGTTTTTCATTTTAGTAGGTGAATTCGTAAATAATAGTCTTAAGAAGTTTTTGCTTAGGCCAGCATGTGGCCTTTTTGACTTGGTAGTTTGGTGTCGGTGGCGGCCTAGGGTAGAAAAACCAAGCTAGCATATGGCCGCTGCCCATTTTGCTAACCGTTCTTTTGATTAACCAAGGTCATTACAAGCTTTAAAGCCCTTAGTTGATCCTTCGTACAAGTTGATTCCCTTTTGATTCAGATTGTTGATTGTGGCATGTTTAGTCTGTGGCATTTTACTTTTCAGTAAATTTCTGGCTGCTTAGTTAATTTGTCTTTCTAATGGTGCTCCCCACTTATTTTTGGCTTGGCATATTTTTTGTTCACCACGCCTATTTTCGAGCACCTTTTGCGTGGGATATGGTTACTTTTGTTATTAAAGGTTGTTCGAAGTTTCGTATCCACCTTTTTGATTTTGGATACTCCTTTTGGATGCTTGTTATTTACCTGCTTAGCATCTAGTTGCTCATCTTATCTCCGACTGTGAGTTGCTTTGGGGTAAATGGTTTGTTTTTGATCTCTTGTGCATTGGATTCTTCGAAGCATGTGCCGCAGTTGTTTTGCCGGAAGGATTGTTTAGTTTTTACGTATGTTGTTCTGCATCATTGCTCGGGGCATAGCAATGTTTAAGTTGGGGGGCGTGATGAGCAACCAAGATTGTATAATCTTGGTGCTCTAGTTCCCTAATTTGTAGCATTTTGATTCCTTTAAATATCGTTTGTATCCCAATTTGCACGTAAGGTGTTGTTTTGATTGTTTCAGGTAATACGGGGTGCTAAGGCGATTCTTAACGCCAAGGATCGTAGTCGGGAGTATCCAAGGGTTCAAGGCAGTAAGGCGATGTTCTTCCAAGCCCCGCGGGGTGCTTAGCCCGGGCCAAAGAGGGTGTCGGGTCACTGTCGGGCTGCCTGGGCCAAAGCAGAGCAAAATCTGAAATTCTGCCGCCTATGAACCGGTACTGGGATTTGGCCAGTACCGGTTCATGCTGTCCAGAGTGCAAGTTTTTCCAGCTTTTGAAGACCATGAACCGGTACTGGGATTTGGCCAGTACCGGTTCATACTGCAGATTACAGCCACGTTTTTGCTGTTTTTTCTACTTTCTACTTTTGGAATATTTTCCACTTTTGGTTACTTTTGGGATATTTTCTTGGGATATTTTGTGAGAAAGAGACCACCTTGTATAAATAGGGTCTCTCTCTCTCTTCTTGATTATCTTGTCACTTTCCACTTTAAGTCTTTTAATTTTCTAGAACTCCATTAATGGCTTTCAAGCTTTTCTAGCTAATTTCTCTAAGAACTCCTCAAGGTATTTGTCGTTTAATGTTTTCTCGTTTATTAATGTTGTAGCCGCGGACTAGATCTTTTATAAAATCAACTTCATTTTTGTTTCTATCGGTTAAAAGTCATGCCCAATTTTTATGCTTTAGTTTATGCGTTAAGTATGTGTGAGTAGTCGTTTGGCCAAGTCTTGGGATAATCTTTCCCGAGGACTTAGGTGATTATTTGGTTCTCAAATGTTAGGTCTTAAAAGCATGATTGACGGAGTAGAGCTTAACTTGTGTTTTTGGTCTAAGCGAGGGGTGTTAACTACTTGGTGAGGCGTTTGTCAAGCGGTCTTGGCAAACGGCTCCCTGAGGGCTCGTGGCCTCCTATGTATTCGATAAATTTGTCAAATAAGTGGGTTCGCCTCCGTTTAATCACATCCTTCAGTAAACGTAGTCATTAAAGTTAAATTCTCCGGGCGAGAGCACGCGGTCGTGGTTCCCGCCTGAGCTAATTTGAGAACCGGTAGCTTCCTTGGTCAAGGGTTAGAAGATCCTGAGACTTGCCTCGTTTAAGTCACTTAAGCTTTTTCCTAGTCTTTCGCCCGGGCGATTTTCACCTTTTCTAAGCAAAACCTAGTTGGCTGTCTTGAACGCCGCATTCTACCCTTTTTAACCTACAATCCGTTTAAGCTATCTTACGAATTCCCTGTGGTACGATTCCGGACTTCCGGATATTATGCTATCGACGACCTAGCCCTACGCTTGGGGTTTTCAACCTTATTCGAAGGCGAGGTTTGAGGCTAAGCACAACCCTGTAATAAGGATGTGCACCACAAGAACGCCCACTCCCTGGTTGGACTGCAAAGGGCAAAAATTTAGGATTCTTAGAAATGTTACAATAAGCAAATGTGTGATCGGACTCGACCAGGTAGCGCCCTCATCTAAAGCCTATCTACTTCTTCCCACAAGACTGAGGCCCAAAGCCAGAGGCAGACCTTGGGCCTGGCTTCTTCGAGAACTGCAGTCGCAGGCAAGCAGAATCTCCATCGTGCTCGTCTATCTTATAGCCTGTGCAAGACACAGAAGTTTAATATTGATTTATAGGCATTTTCAGCAACTCAATTGTGGTAAATGAATACCAAGTTCAATAGAAATTTAAGAGAAATAAACTAACTTAAGTCTTAACCATGATCATGGTTCACCCCTTTTTCTCTCATCTTCCCATAGTGTATACGTATGACTTACCAAACTATATGTATTAGCACAAAGAAAAACAATCTCTTATGTACATATTTGCATGTAACACATAGATACTGCCTTGAGCGATAACCTTCTACATGCACTTATCAACATGTTTGCATTTAGCATTGATAAAAACTTTCCTACTGGGCTAGTGTAGCTCAATAAAATCCTTCTTTTCAGGTTTTAATGCTGGGCAATAGACTGCATGCAATGGTGTGCTTGGACATGAAGATATTTTTGGAAGCTAATTTCATTTAATTACTTATTCATCTTTGTAATAGACTTACTTTTGGCCAAAGATGGCTTCGTAACTAATTTGCTCGTGAACTATCTATTGACTAAAGTTTGTAACATCCTGAATATGTTGTATTGTATCTAAGTTAATTTGGGCCATAGTGCCAAGGTTGTATTTCTTAAATCATGGGGACTTGTTTGTAAATTAAACAGGTGGGAAACTCTTTTGGGTAATATGTACGATGCACGAGGTTCTTTTACTAAAATGCATTACTTATTTATGTTAAAAATCAAGGACGTGACAGGGAGTGAGTGCTAGGTTCCGGTAAGGGATCTCTCATTTTATTAAAATGCGGGACTTTCCTTCCCGATTGAATTTCGATGATCCGAGCCGCTCAAAGTGATCAGAACGTGATTTTATGGGTCCCCGCGAGAAATCAGCAAAAAAAATGACTGGAAAGGGCTTCATCTGAGCAGTTTTCATTGAACGATTCAAAAAAAATTACTCGGATGACACCGTTCCCGGTCATTTTTTTTGCTGATTTCTCACGGGGACCCTTAAAATTACGTTTTGCACATATTGAACGGTTCGGATTTTCAAAATTTGATTGGAAAATAAAAGTCCCTCATTTTAACAAAATGAGGGATCTCTTACTTTAACAAAATGAGGGATCCCTCACTTGAAAATTCCTATATATATATATATATAGTAATTAATCGACTTGTAAATGAACTCGTATCCAGATTAAGTTCGTAAGCCACATGACACAATGACTCCGACAATCCCAACTCAACTCGCTAATCCAAACTCCCACCATCGGTATTTCCACCCCATGCGTTATCGTGTCACTCCACAAGGATTGTCGTGTTACCACCCCATGCATCACGGTGATCCCTAACGACTCGGGTTACTGTATTACCACCCCTTGCGTTACGAAACCCCTCTAAGTCTCCGTGTTACCACCCCTTGCGTTACGGATCTCCCTAAATTTATTTCTGACCCCAGTCGGCTATATTCCAATACAATCTGCAAGCTAGGACTTCCCCATGAATACATTCATAGATAAAAACATCTTACGTTATACTAACGTCATCATAAATGCACCATGAACGATCACAAATGCCAACAATGTACGAAATACACTTTAACGATGTTTTAACTAAATAATTCCTCATTCGGTTCATATTAACGGGAAGACCAACGGAACAAGGATCACACCGAGAAGTCAAAGGGAGTCGATTAGACAAGCTTATGATAGGTTAGGAGGTGTCCAAGGGAATTTAGAAGTGATCGAGGGTCAAAACAATCGACAGAGAAACAATAGGAGCAAAACTGGAGTTAAGCTCCTGGTATCGATACACACATAATTCGTATCGATACAACATTAACTGTCCAAAAAGATAAGCTTACTGTATCGATACGCCACATAATCTGTATCGATACCACAGGGCTTCGGGTAGCGATTTCAGCAGATTTTCAAGGCATGCTCAAAAACCAAAATCCAACAACCTAAGGCACGAATCAACACCAAATCAACACATAAACACATAGAAGAGGTAAAAAAGTCCCTACCTCACAACAATGGCCGAGATTCAAGCATTTTTGAACGAGCCCTAGCCTTTCGAACTCCGAAACTTCTATTCAAGCTTGACCCACGGATCTCCGAGTTCAAGAACACGAATGAAAGGCTTGAGGGAGGTTGATTCTTGAAGATTTTGGGAGATGAGGTGGAGTTTTGAGTGAGAGGAGAGGAGAGAGAGAGATGGCCGGATGAGAGAGGGAGGGGGACGGATGAGAGAGAGAGCTTGGGGATGAAATATCATCCTCCACCACACACACATTCCTTATATACCCGTATATCTTTTTATTACACCAAAACTCCTTCAAACTTCAATTCATTCACTTCAACCCAAATCAGATAATCACCTAATAAACCACATTTTCTCATTTTGACATTAATTAATCATTTTCAGTAATTAAATGAATTACAGGTCTCTACACTCTCCATCCTTGCTCAGTTATGGAGAGTACGAACGGCAACGGGGCAGAGCGGGTTTTGGCATACTCTGACACCGACCCAAAAATTATTACCCTGCTCCGACCCAATCGGGTATTTTTTGGGTACCCTCGTACCCACCCCGCCCCGTTCCGTAAGAAATTAAAAAATTGTTAATCTAAAAGTGAAAGAAAAGAAAATAGTTATAAATAAAGTGACAGTTTAGTATAATGGTGAAAATATTAAGGTAAGAGTATAAGTATTTTTTTTAGTATAATGATAATAATATTAGGGTAAAAATATTAAAATTTTAAGTATAATGATAATTATATCAAGATAAAAGTATAATTTTATATATAAATACATTTTCGAGCGGGTTCAGGGCGGGGTACTTTCACCCCAAACCCGGTCGGATTTTAGAATTTTAACCCCGACCTTATACCCGAAAATGAGGTGAAAAACTTGCCCCGTTCGGGGCGGGACGGGTCCGATTGCCATGCCTAATGGAGAGTATCCCCCTTATGGCCAAATACATCAGAAACCCAACAAAAGCTAATAATGGAGATTGCTTCTCAATTCTTACAAACAAATCGCAACTCCAATCGCACATTTCATGCCACAATTTGTGTTATGGGTCGTAATCAAGAGATAGAGAAACCCATAAACAAATAATTGGGGACTGAGAAAAAAAGTCAATATGCCAATTCGCAATGAAAATGAGAGAAAAGATCACCTTGTAAGGCACTCAAAGTCGTTGCTGCATAGGCTGGATTGGTGAAATCCATGAAACAAAGGATAAAAGGATCTCCACCACGATGCATAAAAGGTGGGTTCAGTTTTGTGAAAGTAAGAGATGCAGTTCTAGACAAGTCAATTTTCTAATGTCCAACAAAGTGCATGGAATCAGTAAACTTAAGTGAGAATAAGAACTCATCAATCTTACATGTCTGGACTCCTTGCTCACAAGTCTTAATTCTTCAAAACCTTCAAATTGGCAGAAAATATCTAGTGATGATGTAAAAGAAAATATTAGAATAACACAATAACAAACATAGAAATTTTGGATCACAAAAAAGATCCATGTCCAAGCAATGAGGAATTATATCCTCTAACAATGACAATGATCGATAACAATTGACATTGATGTAAGCATCACTACAAAAATCAAAGGATACCTTCTCTCAGTGATGTAAGAAGGAAACCCCTCAACATACAGAGTTTTAGAAGCATGTGGAGGGGGAGGAATTGTCTCACGACTCATTCTAGGCATCACATGAAAAGGGAGATTGCCATCCAAACCCATGCCTCCACCACTCCATGCATCCACTGAAAGCCTACCATCAAAACTCATTCTTCCACCAATCAATGCATCCATTAGTAGTTTGCCACCAAAACCCATACCTCAACCATTTGGTGCAACATCTGAAAGAATAGCCCCAGAAAGACCCATTGCAGCAGGATCTATTAGAGGATTACCAGTCCCTCCACCACCACCATAACCACCACCCATCCTTCCTAACCCAACTCCAACAATATTACTAGCTTCACCTTAAGTAAGTTGCTGCAGAGACAACAAAAGGAATAGTTTAAAATCTACAGAAATCAAGACGGTGAATCGATTTTGGAAGACAGGAAATAGACAATTCTTGCAATAGATATATGAAGAGATCAAAATCATCTTAACATTATGACGAGCACACTAACAATGAACAACATGAAAAAAAATTATGTGAAGCAAGCATAAAGAACATGGAAAATTCATGAGATTGTTCAAAGACTAACCTCCTGAACTTCATTGACTGATAACGACTCCAAGGCAACTTTTGTAGCTGCATATTTGGCTTCTTTTATTGTCGGGGAAAATTCAGGACTCCTATAGGGTTTCCCCCATCAATCTTAACCATAGACTTGAATCGAATCGAATAGGGAGGTCCTTCATATTTAATAGAATACTTAGGTAGTGGGAGATTTCTCTTTTCAACATATTCTCGTAGCCGATTTTTGTATAGGCCAGAAGAAGTAGAAACACGAGAGTAGTGGTCAAGAGCGATCTTGGCACACTTATTCTCAGCTTCTTTGAGAGTTGTGTTGTCGTCGGCGGTGGTGAATGGGATGCCACTTACGGTGGCGGTAAAGCTAGGAGCATGGCTGAGGTCGCATTTGATGAAGGAGTAACTTGGAAAGTCTCACGATTTCCGTTGGCACAGGGATTTCAGCTCCGTTTTGTACATGACTAGTTCAATCGATAGGAAGGGGAAGCAAAAGGGTGTGAGAGAGTAGACTTGTGCTCGGAGAGAGAGTGATAGAAGGCGGGAGAGAGAGAAAGAGTAGGAGGTAGGGTACTGGGGTTCAAGAAAGAGACGACTTTTTTGTGGTATGCATTTGTCCCCAAAGAATACCACCGACTATAGGGAATACCACCCTTCTTGATGGTATGCATATGTTCACAACATTTTGATTCTGACGGCTTTTTTCAAACATATAGAAATTTATTGAATAATTAGTCAGCAAATGTGATGGGAGAAAGTTTCGTGGGCGGTGTGTGAGATAGTTTCTTTCACAATTTGAACTTAAGTTACTAGTGGATTTGAAAAGATTTAAATATGCATAATGGAAGGACAAAATAGATGTCATAGAAAGTCGATTTAAAGAAGAAACAAAACTTAAATAGTTCATGCATAAAACTTAAAAGTGTAATTAACCCACTTGAACTACCTCGTTTTAGGGGTCTGTTTGGGATATGGATTGTGTAGGACCCCCCTACAGGGTTGTAGTGCGGCCGATTCAGTCATTCGTTTTGGAAACGACACATATCCAAGCAATGGATGATTTAGATCAATAGGAGCTCGGATGAAATCTGAGTCGTCCGTGCCAAAATGGACGGCCAGATAAGCCGCACTACAACCCTGTAACAAGGATGTGCACCACAAGAACCCCCACTCCCTGGTTGGACTGCAGAGGGCAAAAATTTAGGATTCTTGGGAATGTTACAATAAGCAAATGTGTGATCGGACTCGATTAGGTGGTGCCCTCATTTGAAGCCTATCTACCTCTTCCCACAAGACTGAGGCCCAGAGCTAAAGGCAGACAAAATCTCCATCATGCTCATCTATTTTATAGCTTATGCAAGACACATAAGTTCAATAGCTACAGGTATTTTCAGCAACTTAGTTGTGGCAAATGAATACTAAGTGCAATACAAATTTAAGAGAAAATTGTAAACTAACTTAAGTCTTAGCCATATTCATGGCTCACCTTTTTTTCTCTCATCTTCCCTTAGTGTATCTGTATGACTTACCAAACTATATGTATTAGCACAAAGAAAAACAATCTCTTATGTACATATTTACATGTAATGCATAGATACTACCTTAAGAGATACCATTCTACGTGCACTCGCTCCTTGCCCTCACTCCCCATCCTCGCTCAGTTATGGAGAGTATCCCCCTTCTGGCTAAATACATCATCCTACACAATAAAAGCTAATAATGGAGATTGCTTATCAATTCTTACAAACAAATCGCAGCTTCAATCTACACATTTCATGCCACAATTTGTGTTATGGGTAGTAATCAAGAGATAGAGAAACCCAGAAACAAATAATCGGGGACTGAGAAAAAAAAGTTAATATGTCAATTTGCATGAAAATGAGAGAAGAAATCACCTTGCTAGGCACTCAAAGCTGTTGCTGCATAGGCAAGATTGGTGAAATCCACGAAACAAAGGATAAAAGGATCTCCACCATGCTGCATAAAAGGTGGGTTTAGTTTTATGAAAGTAAGAGATACAGTTTTAGACAAGTCAATTTTCTAATGTCTAGCAAAGCGCATGGAAGCAGTAAGCTTAAGTGAGAATAAGAACTCATCAGCCTTACATGTCTGGACTCTTTACTCACAAGTCTTAATTCTTCAAAACCCTTAAACTGGCAAGAACATAACTAGTGAGGATGTAAAAGAAAACATCAGAAGAACACAATAACAAGCATAGAAATTTTGGATCACAAAAAAGATCCATGTCCAAGCAATGAGGAATTATATCCTCTAACAATGACAATGATCGATAACAATTGACATTGATGTATGCATTACTACAAAAATCAAAGGATACGAGCTACTTCTCTCTTAGTGATGTCAGAAGGAAACTCCTTAACATATAGAGTATTGGAAGCATCTAATGGGGGAGGAATTGTCTCATGACTCATTCTGGGCATTGCATGAAGAGGAAGCCTGCCATCAAAACTCATGCCTTCACCACTTCATGCATCCACTGGAAGCCTACCATCAAAAGTCATGTCTTCACCACTCCATGCATCCACTGGAAACCTTCCATCAAAAGTCATGGTGGAACCTCCACCATTCCATACATCCACTGGAAGCTTACCATCAAAAGTCATGCCTCCACCACTCCATGCATTCACTGGAAGCCTACCATCAAAAGTCATGCCTCCACTACTACATGCATCCATTGGAAGCCTACCATCAAAACCCACGCCTCCACCACTCAGTGCATCCATTGGTAGCCACCAAAACCCATACCTCGACCATTTGGTGCTGCATCTAGAAGAACAACCCACAAAGACCCATTACAGCAGGATCTGTTAGCTGATTACCGGTCCCTCCACCATCGCCGCCACCACCACCACCACCCACCCTTCCTAACCAAACTCCACCAATATTACTAGCTTCCCCCATAAGTAAGTTGGTATAGAGACAACAAAAGGAATAGTTTAGGATCTACAGAAATCTAGACGGTGAATCTGTGGAAGACAGGAAATAGACAATTCTTGCAACAGATATATGAAGCAACCAAAATCATACTGACATTATGACGAGCACACTAACAATGAACAACAGGAAAAAAAAATGTGAAGCATGCATAAAGGGCATGGAAAATTCATGAGATTGTTCAAAGACTAACCTCTTGAACTTCATTGACTGATAACGATTCCAGTGCAACTTTTGGAGTTGCATATTTGGCTTCTTTTATTGTCGGGAAAAATTCAGGACTCCTATAGGGTTTCCCATTAATCTTAACCGTAGACTTGAATCAAATCGCATGGGGAGGTCCTTCATGTTTAATAGAATACTTAAACAGTGGGAGATTTCATTTTTAGCATAATCTTGTAGCTGATTTTTTTACAAGCTAGAAGAAGTAGAAACACGAGAGAATTGGTCAAGAGAGACCTTGGCACACTTGTTCATGACTTCTTTGAGAGCCATGCTGTCGTCGTCGGTGGTGAACGGGATGCCACTGAGAGTGGCGGTGGTGGTGAAGCTAGGAGCATGGTCAGGGTCGCATTTGGTGAAGGAGTAATCTTGTAAGTCCCACGATTTTCGTTGGCACAGGGAATTCAGCTCCGTTTTGTACATGACTAGTTTAATCTATGAGAAGGGGAAGCAAAGGGGTGTGAAAGAGTAGGCTTGTGTTATGAGAGAGAGTTGGTGGTGGGGTACTGGGTTCAAGAAAGAGATGATTTCTTGGTGGTATGCATTTGTCCCCAGAGAATACCACCTTTCTTGGTGGTATGCTTATGTTCATGGCATTTTGATCCTGACGGCTTTTTTTGAACATATAGAAATTTATTGAATAATTAGTCAACAAATGTGATGGGAGAAAGTTTCATGGGCCGTGTGTGAGACGGTTTCTTTCACAATTTAAACTTAAGTTGCTAGTGGATTTGAAAAGATTTAAATATGCATAATGGAGGGACAAAATAGATGTCGTAAATAGTTGATTGAAAGAAGAAACAAAACTTAATAGTTCATGCATAAAACTTAAAAGTGTAATTAACCCACTTGAACTTCCTCGTTTTAGGGGTCTGTTTGGGATACGGCTTGTGTAGGACCACCCTACAGGGTTGTAGTGCGGCCGATTCGGTCGTTCATTTTGGCGATGGCAGCTATCCGAGCAATGGATGATTTAGATTAATAGGAGCTAGGATGAAATTTGAGCCGTCCATGTCAAAATGAACGGCCGGATAAGTCGCACTACAACCCTGTAATAAGGATGTGCACCACAAGAACCCCAATCCCTGGTTGGATTGCAAAGGGCAAATAATTTGGATTTTGGACCAGTCCATGATTCTAAAAACTAGGAAGAAAATATACTACTCAGTGATGTACACATTACATGTCATTAAAGTGAGAACTGCCAATTTCAAAATGGGGCACGCCCCCGTTCCCCCCCGCACAACACCATCTCTGTTTCTGTAAATTTTTCTCCAGTTCAGTAACTTGGATTGCAAATGAGCTGACTTCTTCACATGTCATTAAAATGAGAACCTACCTAGTGATGTACACCTTGCAAGTTGATAGGAGATGTAACGCCCCAAATTTCGGAACATTAATAAAAACATTTAAAGAACAATTTTTTCAAATTAAAATTTATAGATTTAATACATCACTGTTTCAAAAACAGATGTCATCACATTACATCCAAATCGAATTAAGTTTAAGTAGCCTAAATTTGACCAAATATTACAATTTCCTAAATAAACCTTGAAGCTTCCAAAATAAAGTAGACTTAAATTAAATCAAAGCGACTACGCATACGGAAACCAAGGTTCTTCGGCTCCCTCCTCAGCAGTGTTGACTCCAGTCGGATAGTACGACACTTCTGTTTTGTCTTCGGTACCTGGCATTCGAGTTATCAGGGCAACATAGTACCGTGAGCGATGACGCTCAGTAGCCAAAACCTACCGAAACCCATAACTTACACATAACAAGACAAGGAAAGCCATGCAAATAATAAATGGCGCTTGATTTAAATTACTACTCCTTAACTTATGTGAAATCTAGGATCTCACCTTGAGAGCTGTTCTACCCTTAACCTCCAGCGTAAGGCAACCCAGTGTGATTCAGACTGCTCATTGCTGTGTCCCGCTGATAGCTACCAAATTATTTACTCGGATCTATAGTCGACGCAACCACGCAAGGAAGGAACCAAACATGTTCTCGCAGCCAATCATAACTGTGCCCTACCTAGGGTTACGTTTCTCAAACAACCTGGGCCCCTGTTAGCACCTATTAACACAAGACTGGGCCCCTATTAGCACCCATCTTAAAATCATAACTCAATCACCTTCCGATTTATCCTTTACTTACCAAAGTCTATGTGATCCTCTAATCGTATACCACCCCGTGAACTGAAGCCCGTTCTAAGTTCTCGCAAGACAATAACATTTATCAAAACAAGTAACAATAACAATAAGGGATGTCATTAACAATAATACTGACAAACGCGAAAACATAATTAAACCTTTCCTTTTTTTCTTTTCTATTTTATTCACCCAGTAGCTCATCCACAAGGGCTTTCGTTAACTAATCTACTAATAGAAATGTTAAGCATTTAACAGATGCATATCAATTTCGATAATGACTAACATGAACGAAATTATATATACACTTCCTTTAATCATTCCTGTCAAGTTAAAATATTCTAAGTCCGAGCATGGATTTTGAAAGTCACTAGTACTAAGCATGAGATTAAGTGGGCATTGTTTCTTGTTATCCCAATAAGTTAACATTACGAGATTATCTATAAAAAAATTAACATTACAAAACGTAGGTTTAGAGCATGCATAACCACATATATACTAAATTAAAAAGTTTCTAATTAAGATTAACCTAGACTTTCATAATCATAACTGGTCCTCTAAATCAAAATTTCTAGAACACGAGCTAAAAGTTTAACACATCATTCTCCACTCCGACATTTCCAATTAATCACATGTTACTCGTCAAGCATCTCAATATTATACTAGCAACAAATATATACTCAGGGAGGTAAGTTCTAATTACCTCTCGTCCGGCAAAACGGGATTCGGAAAGATTTCGGTGGTGGGTTGGAGCGGCGGCAGAGCTCGGTGGTGGGTGATGGTGATCACGGCAGCTTTGGAGCTGGAACGGGGCTGATTTTAAAGCTGAAATGGAGTGGTGTTTGGGTTGTTTTGGAGGGATATCAGCTGGTCCACTTTGCAGGAAAAAAAAAAGTAGACTCTCTTCCTGTCTCTCTCTCTGCCGAGAATATGAAATGGGGGAGGGAGTTGATTTAAAAGTGTCATTAACTTAGGTAAAGATCTCTTGGATAATAGGTGGTAAGTTTATGGATTTTGTTTAGAGGTTAAAGGAAAGCATTAGGAAGTGGTGTTGGATTCTTAGTGGCTAGGGAAAAGCAACGGCTAAAAATGGCAAAGCATGAAAAAATAAGATGGGTGATGGAAAACAGAGGAGGTGATGTTTGGTTTAGTTGGTTTGAGATGGTTGGTTAGAGTAAATGGATGGGGTGAATGGCAGGCAAAAGACCATGTACAAGAAGAAGGTGAGGCTGGGTATTAATGTTAGGTTAGGAAAAATATTCTAGTACGACCGAAGTACACACACAAGGAAAATTGCTCGCCGGTACGCGCGCACCCACGAATGATTATGGAATAAAATTTTGTATGACGGCATAAATAATTTTTCGAGCAAAATAATTATTTTTGTTTGAATAATTATTATTATTTATTTTTTTTAAAAAATCAGGTCTTTACAAGAGAAGTTTTTGAGTGCCGGACAGGTACCATACAAGTGGTACCCCTCGGCGATCCCAGCCGTCCAAGTATTTTTTGAACGATCCAAAATTTAGAGTAAAAAAAAGGAAGAGAGAGGTGTCGGATGGGGGGGAGAGAGAGAGAGAGAGAGAGAGAGAGAGAGAGAGAGAGAGAGAGAGTAAATTTGGATCGTTCAATATCGTCCAATACACGTTTGGACGGCTAAGATCACTGACGGGTCCTGTCACGACTCACGTGTTACCCGCTTGACACCCAAATTTTTTTATAACCTAATATGCGTACCCTTGCGATATGTTTGTGTACATATGTAGTCAATTTTGTGCTTAGTTGTACAATCTCTCTCACATAATTTTTAAAATGATACATGAATTTTACTTTCTCTGTCCTGCAATACTCATCTTCTTTTATATTGCAAAAAACAAATACTCCAACAAGCGTGATAGAGAAAGATATACAATGGACAGTGTAGTGAGGTAATTGGTGTGATTGCCTAAGGGTTATTTTAGGGGGGCAATCGGTAAGAAGCTGCGTTTGTGTGTCATGCATTAACTTTGAAATCCTTGTTAGTGTGTCTTGCTTTGGTTTTAGTGGCAAAATAGTCTACCTAGAAATCCTTGTTCTTTTGAAGAGAAAAGAGAGCTAGAGAAGGGAGGAAGAACAGGGAAGTAGAGAGAGTTGGTGCTAGAGGGGTAGATAACCTAATGAAATGGGGTTAGAAACTATATGTAGCCCTTAAAAAAGTGTTACAAAAGTTCCTAAATACCCTTGAGTTAAAACGCAGTGGGGTACAAAAAAATGCAGAAAATGCCCAGGTGCTACCAGTGTCAAGCTTCTTGAGGTAGCGGTTTTAGTTCTGGACGTTTGGTATCAGTAGCAGCCTTTTCTTGGTACCGGTAGCAGAGCTGCCTTTTGGATTTCAATTCTATTTGTTTGGTACCGGTACCTTGAGTAATATTTTGATTACAAGAAGTTTCTCAAAATTGAAATATTACTTAAGTAAGAAACTGTGTTCAAAATCTGATTTATTTCTAAAGCAAACGTACTATTCAGACACATTTTATTTATACTGGTCATATTTTCATGGATTTAAACACAAAGAGCAAGGAAGAATTGAGGTTCCTCTAGCGCATGATGCACAGGGACAAGGGTGTAGTGCACAATTTGAATCGTCCATTTTGGTTATCCATTGTTTAAATTTTATTTCGGCAATGGACGACTCAGATCTACTAGAGTCGACATCAAATCTAAATCATTACTAATTGAGATGAACAGCTCAGATCACACATTACAATATTTTAGTGCACTCCTGCACTACAAGGACTCCAAGTCCGGAGAGGGTGTGGTGTGGCCTTGTGAAAGAAACAGTTGGTTCCATTCTTGACTTCATGCTGAGTAATCAGACAAGGGTCCTGCTATCGGATGTCTACTGGACTTTGATTAAGCTAAACAAAATGACCCCAAAAAAATCCCAATACACTTTTTACTATTTTCTGTACACTCTCACACATCCTTATTTACTTTTTACACATTTTGATTCACTTTTCAACTTTTAATGAAAGACTACAGGTTTTTTTTAGCATTTTCCATCAAGCAAAAGAAAGAAAGGAATGAAGGCCCATCCCAAAAAGAAGAAAAGAACGAAGATAATTGAACAACATTATGCTCAAGGGAAGTGGTACAATACTAGAGAGAGAGAGAGACGTGAACTATGTCCCTCTCATATCCTATCCTTGCTTCAGGATGTGGCAGGTATTTGGAATGGGCCCCGCACACGGAAAACGATTAAAACCCGCCAAACACCAATCAAATTCTTAGCCACTAGATTCGAGACCAGGAATTGATTTCTGTTTTGAGCCTCCAAATTTCATCCACTCAAAATACCCATTCCATCAAATTTTCCATGGTATATTGCGAACCATAAAGTAGTGATGGCAACGGGTTGGATTGGGATGGATATAACTATCCCCGTTTCGAATCCCCTATCCATCCCCGTCTCGTCCCTGAGAGATTATTTAGTGCTCAAGGATTTAAGCTATTTTACCGTGCTTAAGGATTTGCAGTTTGCGAGAGATTATTTAGTAAAATAATGCTCACACGACACATGATATTCTACATGTCCGTTTGTCCTTTAAAAAATACCCACACCAAAGTTATGAGCTCAGCCATCATGGGCGGAGCTAAGTAGAGGGGAGAGTGGCACGGACCATCCCCGATTTCGTAAATAATCCTATTTTATATTTATAGGTTGGGAACTTTTTAGTGTTCAAACAACTTGATTTTCATACAAATGATGAAAAAACAGCAATTTAAAAAGTGAATGATTCGTATCATAAGAGAATGTATTTTCATTTAAAGATCGATCACAAGAAAATGGAATCAAGTCTTTATTCTTTTCAAAAACAAACGAATATCAATATCAATATCAATATCGTATCCACAACTTAACCTTTCTCTTCACAATTTAAAAAAAGAATATATTAACAATAGAAGTGGAGTCTCATTAACCAGCCGTCACCCCAGAATATAAATCCTAGGTTTGCCATTGTTAGTCGTACTCATCTATCAATCGGACCCAATGGTGTTGTAGTGCATCCCCACACTATACGTGTAGTGCGGCCAATCCGGCCGTCTATTTCAACAAGGGACGACTCGGATTTTAATCCGAACAATGGATGACTCGAATTTGTAGGAGCTTGGATTAAATCCGAGCTGTTCGTGCCAATATGGACGGCCGGATTGGCCGCACTATATCTTATAGCAGTGTGATGGGTGTACTACAGCACCTCCGATTCCCTATCAATCACAACACTCTTGGAATGCCACATCGTCTTGCTTCAGAGTAATTATTCAATGCCCATGTGGTTCCACGTGACAGTACCCCTTTTTCTAACCAATCACGTATGTGTAGTTGGTTAGAAAAAAAAAATTTTTGAGGCACCACGTTGCGGTGCGGTAGGGTACTTTTTAAGTAATCCCTCCGTCGAAATTTAACTCTCCTTTTTAGAAGTTTGCGTTACTTTTTAATTGATTATGTATTGTAATTTATAATATTTTATGTAAATTTCAAAATATTATATTATAGAACTAACCGATATCTATCAAACAAGATTCATATTCGATATAAAATTTATTATCATTTTAAAAATACAATTAATATAGGTTTTTTTTTTAATCCGATTAGACACTAATTAAATTGGGGCGGGATGAGTAACATTTTTCTACCACTTCTCTTCCCTCGCTTTCCCAAGTTAGAGCTTTTGACCGGAAAGTTTTTTTTTAAAAAAAAAGAAAAGAAGAAGAAGCAAGGGCCTATTAGAAATGGAGTACATAACGAGCTTCCTTCCCAAAGACCAACTCGTAAAAATCGTTGCCGCCCGGGAACCGCTGCAAGAAACGATACTCCTCTAGAGAGAGAGAGAGAGAGAGAGAGAGAGTGAGTGAGCCATCAGAGGCCGTGATGGTTTGCTCAAGTCGGCTCTTGGCTGTTTCGTACCCTACGTCGCCGCTTTTACAGACAGATTCCCTACGATCGAACGCGAGATTTGTTCAACGAAAGCTCAGATCAAACCATATATGGCGGCGATCCATGGCGTCGGAGGCCGAGAGCTCTTCGTTTGCTCCTCCAGTTGACTCCGAGCCAGCGGATATCAACGCCGCTGGGTAATCAATACTCACTATTCCCGTTCCAAGTATATAGGCATCTGACTTTTGCATTTATAGTTAGTGAACTATTGTGTTGCTGTGATTTGAACTTGAATTAAAGGAGGTTTTAGTTGAGTTGAAAAGGTAGGATAGTGAGAGGAGTTGGGGATGGCCATGCTATTCCGAATAATTGGAACACTCTCACTCTATACCAGTCACTCAACGAACTCCTGATTACACTTTTAACTCCTCCAATTATTTCCGAATAGCACGGCCATCCCTAACCCCTATCAAATAGAAATTGTAGTTCGGATGGAGCGGTGGTGGAGTGGGTGATTGATTTACGAGGGGCAAAGTAGTTCGTTTAATTGGATTCATATCAAAGGTGGAGAAAACCTTATTGCAGGTGATCGAGTATGATGTGACAGTTGGAAATGTCATTAACTATACACCTAGTAGGATTACGATAGGTAGGACACAATGACAGAGTGGCGATTGCAGTCCCTAAAGAAGATAAGAAGAGAGAAGAAACAAGAGGAGTGAGAGAGTAGTATGAATAAAGGAAGAATCTGAAAGTGCAATTTTTTAAAGCAGAATTATGGTTGAAAAGATGCAGGAATTCGATTGAGATGTGAAAAGAAAACAGGCACCATAAAATACTTAAGCGAGCACATATGAAATTTTAGAGTGACTATTTGAAAACAGACTTCATAATTAAAGGAAAAACTATGATTTTCAGAGATTTGAGAAACACATGCCAAATCTTGGTTCTAGGTGGCCCCGCATTTGTTATGGAGAATACTTGTCAGTTGTACTTTTTATCAGTATTGCACTTTTGTTTGAATAGTCTGAAAAAAGAGCGCTTAATTTTCCTGCATAATTAGGGGTTTAAAGTTGCTTGATCTTCTTATTTGGCACATAGATTAGTTAACCTGTTAGAATGAAGCGCAAAAAGCGCAATTAAATTGCTCGGTTAGATTGCTCATCATGTGTTGTGTTGTCGGGTGCAGGTTTTGCATCATTGAAGGACCTGAAACAGTGCAGGATTTTGCCAAAATGGAACTAAGAGAAATTCAAGATAACATTAGAAGTCGTCGAAACAAAATATTTTTACATATGGAGGAGGTGAGCTTCACGGGTAGAACTTGCTGTTTCTTGTCCTCTTTAATGATACTGTCATGCTTTTCACATGAGATTTGTGCAACGGTCGAACAGGATGAAAATTTTATATTTATCATCTTTCCACATGTACTCCCACCGTTTCTGCTTTAACTGGAGCCCTGTTGCTTCTGGCTATGTATAACTCCAAGAATAACTGTTGGATTGACAAATGCATCTTTGGGTAAGAGATGGAGCATGCGTGATTTTATCATTGGCCAACTTAAGGATAATAGTTGAACTTGCGTGGGAGACTTGTATAGGGGACTACTCAGCAAGGGTGCATGTGATTAATTTTTAGTTGGGCACATTGTGAGAACTCTAGTTTCTAACAGACCAATTCAGTTAACGAGTTGAGTTCGCCTCATTTGATAAGGTAAAGGATGTGCCCTAGCAGTCATCCAGTCCAATTGGCAAACTAGGAGGCATTGGCTGGGTAAAGCTTAGTTTTTGCCTTAATGGCAAGTAGAGGTTCTCGTCTGACCCTGGTTTGCATTCTCAGTTGGTTCATATGAATCTCACGCTGCAATATAGCATATGCCGTTGTGTAAGGTACTTTGTTACTCCACAACACTAGTATTCCAGCATGGGAATAAGTACCAAGCAAGACCGAGCATTTTATTTAAGATACAGAAAAGAGTGCTAGTCTGGTTGTTATTCAGAGCATGTGTTTCCCTATGCTTTAGCGTTAGATGAAACTAACTTGTATATGTGCAGTGTGCACCCACCGCTCAGGGTAATATTGTCAGTGCTTAGCTGACCCAAAATCTCCTCGAGTGGCTGATCATAGTCTGTAAATTCACTTTTTCTTGGTTACTTCTACTGTTTGGAATTGAAAGGGATATCGTAGCAGGTGATGGTATCATTTGGAAAATTACTGTTACATGATATTCGTGCATACAATAGGTTTGGTTAGGATCCTAATTTGATGCCTCTTTTGGCCATGTTTTCTTCACCTCTTTTCTCTGGGTTAAGTGTGAATCTTCTTCTGTCAGTCAAATTCTATAGCCCAAAGAAATACTTGTTCCTGAGCAGTTTCCATCCATTGTGAGCGCATCTTACTATTTATGGCGACCACAGTTATGTTCAAAACCCTTTTTTTGCAGCTTTAACTTGTACTATTCTGTTTCCTTTCCAGCACTTAAAACTTTCACAAAAATGAGGCCTCAGAGTTTGAATTTTCTACTAGAGTTGATTTACCCTGCCGGAGACAGGGCCATTCTAGTATTGGCTTCTCTGGTCTTTAACATAAATACATAATTGTTAAAGTCTTACACCAATTTTCTGGAGAATTCCACGATTTGTACAGAACCATCAGCTTCTCTTTGTGCTCATGGTTTTGGTGATTCCATTTGACATGCAAAATCTTATTTCTCCCTCTTGTTCCCTTGTTGCTCCTTTACTTTGGGGCAGGAGTGTGAAGCTTTCTATTTTGTGTTCATATTGAAATCATTCACCTCTGTGTCCTGATTCTAGATATGCCAAGTGTACTCACTAGTATGTTTGCAAATATCCAACAGTAGTTAAAGTGATAGCATTCTATGCTTTTATATTGGGTAAATTTGGTTGATTTTATATTTCTGTGTGTCATATCTGCAATAATTGCATTTCTTTTAACGGGAAGGAGGTCCACTTTCTTATATTTTTGCATCTGGGATCCAACTTGTATCATGGATACTGACAGAAATCGAATCATTATGGCAAGGAAAAGTTTGATTCAGAGGAAGAAGAAAAGGGAATAATTGGAATAGATATATCATTTGATTAGTCAGTCCTCAAACAAAGAAATAAGCAATGTTCATTTGTTGAGTGACCTAGGGGAAATTCATGGAAAGTTACAGTGCCGCCTCGTAATAGTGTTCCAACTTGCCTTCGTTGACGTCGTTTTTCGACTGGAAGAGTGGGCTAACTAGAAATGCTTGGACTATTCAGAAACACACTTCGTGACATGGTTCATGCATGCATGATGTATCTTACCTCTTTTATTCTTAAAATAGAACTTTACAGTGCTTTCTTATTTGTTTGTCTGTTCTTACAGAACTGTCAGCCTGGTTGTTGATTCAGTCGTGTCGTGTAAAAAATAATGTGGAACCTTGTGATCCTGATCAGTTTTTATTATTTTGCAAATTAGATTCTTGGATTGGTGACCTTCATCTTATATTTGAGGCATCATATTACTAATATGTACTATCCTCAAAATCACTCACAGGTTCGTCGTCTCAGAATACAACAGAGACTGAAAAATGTTGAACTTGGAATCCAAAAGGACGAGCAAGAAAATGAACTCCCAGACTTCCCTTCCTTTATTCCCTTCTTGCCTCCATTGGTAATTCTTACAATCCATGCATCATGCAACAGTGACTTGATGACACTATTTTCCTTTTTTTCATCATAGAAATTCAATTCCTTTGCTGGCCTTCAAGAGATCTTGGTATGATTGATTGACATGTTTATTTCCTGCAGAGCTCAGCAAATCTTAAGCTGTACTATGCTACTTGCTTCTCTCTCATTGCCGGGATTATCATTTTTGGTGGTCTTCTAGCTCCTACTGTAAGTTTTCTTGCACTAGGCTATAAGAATTGAGCACCCAGTTATCAAATAACTTTAGGACATTACCCCTTGTTAGGGAAAATTTAACCATTTTTATTCTTTCTGTTTTCACTATCCACTTTGCAGAATATTCTGTGCTAATATGATATTATCATAAAGTGCAGATGTTGTAAATTTGTTTCCATCAAACCTTATTCTTGGTCTGTAACATTCTCAATTTGTGTTTCTCTGACTCATGTGCTTCACATCATATTTTTTCCCATGGGTAATAAGTCATCTTTGTAAGAAATTAGGATCTACTGACCTGAGTCCTAGTCCGATATTCACCCCGTCAAAGATAGGCAACATTATATCGGCTGCCAACAACCAACTATTGCCTCTCTTTTTTTTTCCTTATTCTTGTTGTGTATCAATTCTCCTCTTAAATGTGTAAAAGAATTAGGGTGCTAAAATTCTGGCTGAGTGTTGACTGGACCCCCTTGGGAAGGACCTGGTCTAGGTATCTAGAGCTTGGCTTGAGTGAGCTGGCCTAAGGTTTGGCCTGATTTTGGGGAAAAAGTTCAACACATTAAAAAGCTCGAGAGCCTTGCTGAAGCCAGTCTGCGACAGGGATTTGCAGATTTAGCTCAAACCACAGCCTGTTATTGTCTTTTGAAGGGCTGTGAGATTTATATTCCGTGATATGTCTACAAACTAGTCTGTTGTAGGAACCACGAGAACAGAACATGTTAACATTGTCTTGGTTCTCGAAGAGACTTGTTTACTGTCCCACTTAGAAGAAGTCTTTGGTGGATTTTTTAAAATCTGGTAGAGTGTCATATAGCCCATCCAGCTTCTAACCACTTTATTCTCTCAGCTGGAGCTAAAGTTGGGAATAGGAGGTACATCATATGCAGACTTCATTAGCAGTATGCATCTGCCAATGCAGTTGAGGTATGCTTGTATGTTCGTGTACCATTTATGTAAATGTTACCTGTTCTGCTTTTTCTTGTACCCCAATTTATAACTTTGAATGTTTTCTATTATTACTCGGTGAGAATAGAATTTGCTTCTTATTTTTAGCACTTAGGGATCACTTTGTTCAACTGCAGTGATGTTGATCCTATTGTGGCTTCATTCTCTGGGGGTGCAGTTGGAGTGATCTCAGCTTTGATGGTGGTGGAAATAAATAATGTAAAACAGCAAGAACGTAAAAGATGCAAATACTGTCTTGGAACTGGTATGCCCTTCAATAAATTTTACTGTCTGAAATCCATTTAAGTTTTGCGCTCCGTTTTGGTATTTATATTCTTGACTCAGTTGGTGATGTGTGTCCCATATGGGGTTTTTTTTGGATAGGCATGTAGTATCCCATATGGGGTTGGTGGAAAGATTTTCAAAAGGCTTGCTTTGATTTGATCAATTGTTCACGTCTTTAGGTGCTGTAAATACAGTGTGGAACATCCTTTGAAATATGCCCATACGTTTGGTTATTATATGGCGGCGGATGGGTATTGCATGATTAGATAATCATATCCAGCTTTGAAAGCCTAAAACCCCCCTGGCCCCTACAACATGCACTTTTTTATTCCAAAGAAAAGTGTTCGCCGAAGTTGTACATGTTCAAAGTCTCTTCCACGTGGAACCGTTGATGGTCTTCCCTTTCCCAGAGTAGTCTTGCACAGTAACAAACTCGTTAGAGTCAAGGGTATGCTTTCTGTGGTTTTCTCAACATTTATTGTCATTTGTCTCATCGTGCTGTTGATCTTACATATGATCTACACCCCTATGTTTGACATCAAAATAGTTTTGGTCATTTCTCATATAGAAACTAAATTCAACATTATGGAAACTCCTAACCCACATGAGCGTTCCTAAAACCAAACCCACTACAATACCCAATTGCGTTTTGAAACTGTCACATCTTTGGGCTTTGGCCACAATTCCAGATTCTTTCCACATGTTTCCCTTAGTGATCACATCTTTTATGCCTGGTGGATGATAAGACTGATCAGAGCAGACACCTTGCTTTAGTACAAGCAGTTGCATCAGAGTTCTCTTCAAGATCCTTTGTCCTTTCTTTTTCTTCTCATTTTTTCCCATCTTTCTTTCTTCTTCTCTACAAATGAAGTTTTCTGTACTGTTTGATCCCCCTGCATG
>CM033791.1:29567378-29583935 GCA_019656835.1 Rhododendron ovatum | reverse complement strand
CTAGCTTTTTTGCTCTCATTGCTCTCACCTGTCTCAAAAACAGCGAGCTTTTCTTTTTGCATGTTTTAATTATGATGTTTATGCATTTTGTGGCATTACATGATGTTCATCTGGTTGATGCAGGATACCTTGCTTGTGCTCGCTGTTCAAGCACAGGAGCGCTTGTCCTTATTGAACCAGTGTCCACAGTTAATGGTGGAGATCAGCCCCTTGCACCACCTAAAACTGAACGATGTTCAAACTGTTCAGGTTCCGGAAAGGTTAGACACTCACAGTTTTGGTTTGTTTGTTTTTCATGGTAATGAACTTGTGTGTTTTTTTTTTGGAAGGAGATTCGGAGAACATCAGATAATAGTAAAGCCAAAATAACAGATACGATAAGATTAGGAGCATTCTCAAAGGAAAAAGACAAAACAACATAGCTAAACTTCCACCCTTAAACTTGTGAGCTATTTACTGTAAGAGCTTGGCAGAGTAGCCCATTGTGATAGTGCAATACATGTATTGTAGATGAAAAGCCTAGTAGATGAGGTGCTTCCATAGCCCTACCAATATTACCCTACTTTATTGGAGGCATGTGATGTCTTCATGTGCAATACTCCCTCCGTCTCATAATTGTAGTCTATCATGAAAAGTCATGTCATTTTAAAAAAAAGAAACAATGTACTTTCGTTTATAGTTCTTTGAATTTTTTTGCCCCAATTTGAAGATTTGATTTAGTTTTTTAAGTATTTATAAAGTGTTTTATTTTTATTGAATAAATAACACAACTTTTTATAGTTGGTTAGAATTATGGGGCAGAGAGTAAAAAACTAAACCTGCATTGAGGAGAGCTAGAGCTAAGCCCCTCACATGTACTGAAGATCTTCCTATGAGATCTTAAATCAGTTAGGCGGTACTTCCCCTGCCCTCCTTTTTTGTATTATCGAATTTTGAGATCCTGCCCCATATTGGGCTTGAATAAAAAGTTGTAGTGCTGTATAAGTGAGGACCTTGGACCTACCTAGTACAAGGCAATTTTCTCAAGATCAATCAAAACCGTGTGTAGGTCACCTGGACATACGCGTATGTGTGCTGTGCACATTGTTGTGTCCAGACAAAGCGGACAGTATGTACCAGACAAAGGGTCGTTTTTGAGTTGGCATTGTTGGTGCTTTTGTGAGTTTCCTTTTCTAATGGAACATGTAATTAATGCATCATACGTCTAACTTAAAAGTGTTTTTCTGGTGATATCCCTTCGATTTTGAGTTTTGAATACATTTTAAGCTACTTTTAAGGCATAATTTTGAAAACTTGGACTTTATGCTTACTTTCAAGATGGACATACATTGTCAACACGTTACCAAGTTTTTGTTGACAGGCTAAATAGTTTTTCTAACACCATTTCCATTTGGTCAGGTCATGTGCCCTACATGCCTTTGTACAGGGATGGCAATGGCAAGTGAGCATGACCCACGGATTGACCCGTTTGATTAGGAATTTACATCGTCTGACGTGCACACCTTCCAGACCCAGACTCCCGACCCACAAAGAGATGGTTCCAGCAAGGGAGTTTATTCGTGTTCAGTAGGTGTGCACTTATCTTTTCTGTATGGATGTAAAGCTTCTGCCGCATTTATCTTTTTGTGCAAAGAGAACATCATATGTGTAATCCAAATTGTCCAAACTCATTAGGGAAACCTTGAAGCTAAGGCTACGAACTAAACACGGCAGAACCAAACAAAAACTTGCCAAGCTGTCATGAAAATGTAAAGATAAGATAGTACCTGCTTTATTTCCCCCCGATACACTCGCGTACATGGAACATGGAAGAGTTTGTTTTGTAATTTTTCTGGGAAGCCAAATAATGGTGTGCTTTTTTATAACGAAATACTGTGGGAAACATCTTCCAAAGAATGGTTCTTCTGGGCTTGTTTCACTTTCAACTTGACTATTGCTCTTAAATGGTGGTGAAGCTTCATTTACGCAATCCTATACCCATTGTTAAATGGTGGCCAAATGATTCCAATAAAAACATTCAGGAAACAAGTAAATAGAAGAAAAAGAACAAGGCAGCAGTAGCTGTACGACTATCGAATGGTCATCACAGCAATTTGTATTGCTCAATCAAACGAGAAGCATGGAGGCGTGATGAAGGGACTACCGTGCAACCCAAGCTCTGTAAGTAAGCAATCTGCAATCCACAGACTCAACGATCAATACTGATCAAACTTAACATGTAAGAGAGCAGTGTAATGAGTTGTTCCCGTTTGGGATTGTGAACTCGAATTTTTTATTGTATTTAATGAGCTAGTAAAGATAAATAAAGATAAATACTTCCATAATATGATAGAAGGAGCTAAGGAGAAGTAAATTATTCAAATTTGTATCAAAAGGGCCTCATATGTGTTGTTACATAAGAAGTAAATTTGGCTGTTGCGCTAGAAAAAAATAGTGAATCTGGCTACGTGTAAGCATATTTCATCTATCACCACTAATCAGCTAGATATCCTACTACATTGTTACAACCAAGAAAAATCACAGGAAATGGAAGAATGAGAAAAAAATAGGAGAAATAACAAAAATAGATAATGTAGTAGAAAGATTAACTCTAACATAAATAGATCAACATCATGAGTTCAGGGAAAATATGAAAGACAAACACGCCAGAAATGTTATCTTCCTATCACTTCAAAAAATATACTCCCTCCGTCCCTTTTTAAATGTCCTACTTCGTAATTCCAACTTATTAAAAAAACATCATCATTTTACCTTTCACATCAACTTTTTTCCTACTTATTCATCATCATTACACTTTTTAATCACTAACTTTTCAAAATGGAATCTATTTTTAGGGACAAAATAGACAATGTACCAATTTTTACCCACTAACTTTACCAAATGGACACTTATTAAGGGACAGCCCAAAATGAATACTAGACTATAATAAGGAGACGGAGGGAGTATATATTTAGCAATTACAAGAAGAGATTCGGTCAAACCTACCTCGGTGAGCAAGTCAATTGCTTTTAAAGGAGGCGGGAGAGAACTCTCTCTCTCTCTCTCTCTCTCTCTATATATATATATATATACACACACACACACACATACATAGACGTCAGGGCCGGCTTGGCCTAGCCCACCCCCCAAATTAGGGCCTCTCACCTTTATAGGTTAGTATAGTATACTAGCAGTATTTAGGCCCAATAATGGTATCCAAAACTAAATTGAGTGATGCCATTAAAAACCCAAGGGCCCTATTGGGCTAAGTTGTATAGGGCTAGGGTTGGGTTGGGCATGTGGGCTAGTGTTAAGGTTGGACTAAAAAAAATCGTGGGCTAAATAAATTGGGGCTTAAAATGTTAAATGCACACAAAAAAAAAACCTGCCCACCTAAGGCACCGAGGCAGGATGGGCGAGTAAATTAACTACCCACAAAACCTGTCCCGCCCTGTTGCCTTAGGTGAGCAGGCAAATTTTATTTATGCATTTAATATTTTAAGCCCCAATTTTTTTTAGTCCAACCTTAATCCTAGCCCACATGCCCAACCCAACCCTATAGGGCCCTTAGTTTTTGGATACCATTATTGGGCCTAAAGACTCCTAGTACACTATACTAACCTATAATGGTGAGGGCCTAATTTTTGGCTTGGGGTTGGAGGAGGGGGCCTAGGCCAAGCCAACCCTGACGTCTATGTATATATAGAAAGAGAGAGTTCTTCTCTCCTGCCTCCTTCAAAAGCAACTAACTCACTCACCAAGGTAAATTTCAACCGAGTCTCCTGTAACTGTTGAATAATTTTTTTTTGAATTGATAGGAAAAGAACATTTCTAGCGTGTTTGTCTCTTATTCTTTCATATTTCCACCTGAACTCGTGACGTTGATATGTTTATGTTATAGAGTTAATCGTCCTGGTACATTATCTATTTCTACTATTTCACCAGTTTTTTTCTCATTCTTCCATTGGTGGTCGTTGTGTCTTTCTTGTGTTTTTTCTTGGTTGTAAGCATGTAAGATATCTAGCTAATTTAGTGGTGATAGACGAAATATGCTTGCACATAGCCAGATTCACTTCTTTTTTCTGGCGCAATAGCCAGATTTACTTCTTATGTAACAATACATATGAGGCCCTTTTGATACAAATCTGAATAATTTACTTCTCCCTCCTTCCGTAACTGCCGAATAATTTACACCAGATCAAATCTGAATAATTTACTTCTCCTTAGCTCCTTCATTTTACATGATTGCCTTTGCATTACCAACATAAAAATCAAGCAATTACAGGAAATATTATTGGAAAACTCAACTAGAAACTTGCAAGGAAGAACAAGGATTTATTCAATAAGCTATATCTTCTATCCTTAATTCTTTGTATAAGCTGAACTTTGAGATTATTGGACAGGGAAGCCACTGCAAGAATAAAAAAGTAAGTACAGTATCTATGTCACCTGTTTAGGGGTGGCAGAGGATGAACTCATCGCATTCTCAATCCTTAATTTCTGAAAATGTTCCTACACCGTAAAAAGAAAAAAAAGATCATCCAAATTATTTATGATGATGAGAATCAGAGCTTTTGTAGAAAAATAAGATCCACAACCATTTTTTTACAAGATAGAAGTATAGCCATTTGTGCATATCGATGCTCTGGACTATCAATGAAGGAAGCATAGTAATGTGCACATAAATTGATTTGGGTCTCTAAGCCTGTCCTCTCTGATGCCATTTGGCTTTGATTTAGGGGTATAGTTCTATAGCAAAACGTCCCTGTAGCTCCTCAATTCTTGAAGGAGGTTTAGGGGCTACTGTTTCAGTGGTATTCTGAGACCACTTTGTGCAGCATATATTGCCAAAAGTTAGGTCTATCTCCAATAATCTCCACCCATACCCCAATGATTGGGGACTAGATGAGTTCTATTATGTTGTTGTAGAAGTACAGCCAAAAGTCTAAGAATTACATCAAACACTGAAAGCTTTGGAACTCTCCATCATTAATGAGGATATACACGCTAGATTAGAATGAAACTTCAAAAGAATAATAAATATTTAAAAAACCCAAACTGATGAATGGAATGTATGTCTTAAGAAAAACCATTTCATGATAAATATTTCGAGTTTCTACTCCTAGTCATCTAATACGGCACTATTTTGCTCATGCTTGCAATATGCCTCAGAGGTGGATTACTGAAAAACTTACCTGTTTCTCCCTCATCAAATGGGCACGCTTATCAGCAGGTATTTGCACCCACATCACAACCTATTCCCACAAAAATAATTTTCAAAAAATGCACAACAATGCAATAATACTAAGTTTTCCATTATTTAGCAAAAGCTAGGATATGCGAAAACTTATACTCGTGAGATATGGAAAACTTACATGTTGTGCATAGTGGAATGCCTCATCACACTTCAAGCAGGACTTGAGCTCACGCACAACATCCTGACATGTCATGCGAGTGTCATAGAACAGTCAGGAAATACAGCAAGACTCAAGTGAGATTGTTTTTATAGGCTGAGAAGCTTGAGTTATTGTTTGAGTAGCCATCCACATTCCACTTTAATTTTCACCATCATTAAACAAGTCTTTGTATTTGAAAAAAAATTGTGCTTTATGAACATGTAGAAATAATAGTATAAAAAGATACTAGCCACATGCAAAAGATTTGTGATCTGTCTGTCCACAGAATTTGTGAACGCATGTAATAAAATGTATTGACGAACAGGTGAAAGCACAATTTGTTCATTTTGCAGTTGACACACACCACAATCAATAGAAGATATTAACATGGATGTCAGTGATTGAACAAAAAGAGAGGAACTACTAGTGGGTAAGATGGAAGTAAAATTAAAGTTGAACCACCTTGTGTGTACTTTTCTTCAGTCTTAAACGTTCATCAATTGCAAAGGCAACCTGTAAATACACCAGATCATGTAAAATGCGAGCTGCGAGTCTGTGAGTATATTGTGGGGAAACAGAGAAAACAGGAAAGTCTCAGGCATCATGTCATAAGCATTCTGAGAATCATTGAGGGAGGAGAGAGACTATCAAGATATCGGGGATACAGACTCAGGCAGTTCATCCCATTATCAGGCAGTTCATCCCATTAACAGCTCCACATTGAGGACAATCAAGCTAGAAAACCTTTCTCCTGGAATTATCAACAGCATATGTAGCATCACTGCTCGGTGCCACTGAGACTGGCATCAGTACTAAACAACGGAAACCCGAAAGAAGTAACAAGGAAATGCATCAGCTATCAACTAAAGACAAACTGATGAGTGGCAGCAGTGGAGACAACGGGGGTTGGACAAAAACCTAAGAAATGGTGGATTTTTTTCAGACTAAAGATCTGAAAATGGTGTAAGTACTTAAACACCTGCAAACACTGTAAACAAGGTGTTAATAACGAAGGCGTTCTCTAGGAATGAGCCTACATCGAATGATACTAAGCTGCATCAGCCTCAAGGAGTTTTAACTTTCAAATGATACCTAATATATTAATGGCTTTCAACATGTCATACTTGGTCATAGGTATATTCTCTTCGTTTTTATTTTCTTGTTCAATGATCATTTCACTTAATTCCTACAGGTCATTCATAATTTTCAAAGTTCAATGATCAAACCCAATCCAATCCGCTAATGAATTCTCACAAACTAATCACACACCAACCCCCACCCCCAACCCCCCCCCCCCCCCCCCCCCCCCCCCCCCACACACACCACACACACACACAAACACTTAAACTAAAACTTCATGGCCATGGCCAAGGTTAGACCACAAGAAAACTGGACAAAAGAGCAGAAATCCATTTACTCCTATAGCATAAAAATACTCCCTACATAGACATGCCCCAAAATAAAGCATATGAAAGAAGTAAAGGATTCACCTTGTCAAGCAACCTCCTTGGATCTTGAAATGCTGGCTTCTTGGCCCACTGATGGAACAAATGGGAAACAACACCTCGCTCCTCCACACTGAATCTATGAACCAAAATAATGAAATCAAGTAGAAGTTAGTTCAAGTAGAACAACATTGATCAATATAAACAGGCCGATAACAAGAAGATATATTCATCTGCCAATCCCACGACTACTTGGAGAAAGACCTTTTCAAAAAACTATTCCCATGGCATGCCTCGATCGATTCAATTGACTCTTTCGAAGCTTCATGGGCATGAATCTCGACAGAATCCTTTGGAACCAAATCTGCCTCGGGAAGTTCTGTTCCTTTTGATAAACCAGCAGTTAACTTGGCAGTGTCCTTTTTAAGTTTTTGGTCCTTTCTTTGTAGATCATTTGAATTCACTTCGCCCTTACACCCAAAAAGAAACAGAGAGAAAAATGAATAATTAGCTAAAGTTAGTAAGTGTAAAACTAGAAGCCAGCATGCAAAGAAATCAAACCCAAGCTTCTCTATTGCAAATTCAGGTTACTAATTAAAGGTAATTGTTGGATGAGTTTCCGCATTAGGGGTGTGTGCATGTTTAGAGGAACTGCAAGTTGATACTTGGATATTGGAAAATACATTAGCATTGACACCTCATAAATGTTGAGGCTTATAGTAGGACAAGCAAAGCATAGGGTTATAACCTGCATGGTTTCTCTACAAAAGCAAGCACTTGCAAACGCTCATAAGTATTCATGATGATCGACAATGCAGTATAGACATGGTAATGATAATTTGGATAGTGTCACTAGGTTTGCATATTAGGGAAGCTGAGCCAAGCACTGAGTGTTCAGACACAGCTCATTCATTTTGATTGCATGGGAAAACTTCGTGGTTGGAAGGGCAGTTCCTCATGGTTAGATTGGAATTCCACCACCTTGACATTTTGGTTGCGGTTAGTTTACATTTTTTGATATGCAGCCAAAAGTAAGCAGCCACATCCTCAATATGTATCTTGAACTCGACAAAACATCATTGAAACATACTACACTTATACAAAGTAACTTAAAATTTACCAGAATAAATAGTAAGCATTCAAAGCAATCCACACAGGAAATAGAACAGCATATTCAAGTCTCCTATGTACATTCAAAATTTTTTTTTTTTTGATCCGCTGTACATTCAAATTTGACAACACAATTATTGGGAAGTAAATGTACCTGGATCTCCCGAAGATGATCAGGTATTTCTTTCAGAAACCGCGATGGCTGAAGTACCTGGAATAAATCAGTGTCACTCAGGGAAGTAATTGCAGAGGAACAAAACGTACAATAAAATTTGTTGCAAATCAAACCTGCCAATTTGAGTCCATAATAACGTAAAGAATGAAAAGTTTTTTCCGAGCACGAGTCATCGCCACATATAGCAAGCGCCGCTCTTCCTAACATGATACGAGATGAGGAAAAAAATAGAGTAGTTGAGTCCTTACAAGCACTGACAATTCTGGGAAGGGGAGAAGGGAGGAAATGCATGCGGTATGAACAAGAGACTTTACATCAGAAAACATGTTTACCTCAATTGAAGTACAATTTTCCTTCGCAACTCCATTGAACTCATGTAACAAAGGGATCTCAGATTCATTTACCTGTGGCATTTTTTTCCACATTAGATCAGCACTTGGCAACTTCCTACAGAATATAGTGACCTTATTCAAATTAGACTCGCATGTTCAACAGAATCAATACTTGATTGATATACGCATTGATGCAAGTGTCAATACATATGTCCATTTATCTAAATATTACTGTACAGCCACCAATAACAATCCTGTCAAATTTGAGCTCAACATTACCAGTGCTCTTTCAATAAAATTGATACCTTCAGTCACAAATATTGTTTTTTAAATACGTTAATCATAAAAAATGTCCTTGTAACCGTCTCCCCCCATTTTATCTAAAATGCATCCTGGATAGATACGTATATTTAAATGTCACCTACATTTTCTGTGAATAGAAGGCATTAAGGGCCAGGTACTTCCTTTAAAAAAATGACACATTTCACCAAGAAGCAACGACTGTTTAGAGTTTACCCAAAAATGTAAGGATTTTATGTTTGTCAGTGTGCGAGTGTGTCTGAAAAGCTGGCATCAAAAGTTGAAGCAGAAAGTTTAAGTCAAGATATATTGTCTATGGTGAAGTATATCTTATGAGTCATGCCTTCCAAAATGGAGTAGTGGTTTGCCTTTTAAATGTTATAAATAATGAATATAAGTTAATTTGTCAACAATTCATCACCCACAAAACTTGGGATACTGGTGAATGATTGGCTAAGAGTCACCATGCTTTTTTCTTCTTAACTTGCAACAGGTAAAAAAAAAAAAAAGTATGGTGAAGGAACTGCAATACAACATATATGCAATAGACTAAATTTTGCAGCATGAAGCCCAGTAGAAAACGTCACTCCTGCAAAATACCTTGACTATGAAAACGGTATCCCACTCCAGGCCTTTTGACTGCACAGAAATAAAGAAATGAGAGGTGTGAAGAATGTTAAGGAAAATAAATTATCAAAGTACACATTGACAGATTTAGGGAACTTCTCTAGCTAAAAAGATATAAGGAACTCCAAGAAGAAGAAGAAACAGATTAGGCTGGCTAGAAAGAGAAAAACCTGATGGATGGTAGTAAGGCTGACAGAATCTTTGTTTTCATGTCTCCTTGAGAGGAAATTTTCCCTCTCCCGCTCAGATAGGTAATAAATAAAAGCTTTAAGTGCATTAACACATCCTTTATCTTCTACTAGCACATCTCCCACCCCTTCTGGTGCAGTAAATTGTGTCGATATAAACTCAGAGACGTCATCCAACAGGTACTGGAGCACCTGCATGATGGAGCATTGGAATGACAATAGATGATGTATTGACTGCTGAAGGAATAATACTTAACCGAAAAGCCAAGAATCTACTAAGCTGAGGCAATTCTGAATGTGAAGGGAAATAAATTACTAGGTTTTCATAATTCCTATAAAAACAACAGTTCCATCCATGCATGACAAGTTACAGGACGAACACGATTCCGTTTCCTGAGCTGTGTATGCCATTCCAAATATCAAAAGTGTGATGATAAACAGGGTCAGAAAATGTGCATCAATGGGTTTTCGCCTTTTCAGGATTTCATAGCACTTGGAAAAATATACACAGTTTCAGTTTCCGATTCCCATTCCCATTGTACATTGGTCGAAACTCCCAAGCAATGCCTCAGCTTAGTGGTGATGATAGCGTAACTTCGGCATTGTCTATCACATCTTTCAAAATGAGTTCGTTGCCGAGAAGGGATTTAAGCCTAGGAAGGTTCGTTGACCAGGTGATGCGGGACAACCAAAAAGTCTTGGTGCCTTCAGGTCACCTAATTCCTCTTGGCCCCAAGCCTCAAAACTCTTGGCTCTTGGATCTGGTCCCCCATTTGCACGGAAAAAGTGGCCATTATGCCAGCCAATACTGCAATTAAAACCACTTGCAAATGTTTGACACATAAAGGTGAGTCTATCCACACGAGGGGCCACGTTAATTGAATAAATTCTAAACTTTCACCCTCTTTTTAAAGTTCACAAATTGATGTATAAGCAAATTAAGAATAAAAGGAGCTCTTCTTTTTATGGCAGTAAATTAATTTGTGAAGAGAAGCTTCCATTATGGGATTCTAGGTTAAGAACATAGAAACTAGGAAACAGCTAGCTGCTATATAACACACTAACTTACAGACTTTTGTTCGTGATATTTCTATCCACCAGGCCTAGCTCAAGTCTACAAACTCGAGTCAGTGTTTAACTACCACCATTTTAAAGAGAGTGCATAGGACGGCACAGATTGGTATTAATGACCTACTAAAGCAAGACAAATGAACAAAGGCATAGTGTACTGTATTGCATTAACTTTTTACAGTAACCAAATTGCTGCTTATGTCTGAACTTACAGGTCTGACATCATTGTCTTCATTTAGTAATTTTCCTCCATCATTGTCTAGAACTGCTCGTTGTTCAAGAAGGTATTTCTGGAAGTCAGAAGCCAGTAATGAAATTCAGTGAAAGTACATCGAACCACAATTATGGTAACAGAGCAACTAAATATAAAGGTCATACAAACAACTTCACACAATTGTATTAGTGAAATTTCAGTACTAATTTTCTATTGTGGTTATCAAGCCTTCCTTGGATTTCAACATTAGTACATCAAGAATACAAAGCCCAGCTGATGATACCAGCATTACACTTCTTTTTGATGAGTGTATACCAGCATTACACAGACATTGACAACCATAGATATTTACAGAAGTGCGGAAAGTTGTTTCCTACTAGGATATCCTAGGGGAAGAGGAGACCAACCTGAGGTATCATGTTTGCCACTGATGTTATGACAGCTGAAATTGATTGTTCCTGTACTATCAACAAGTAAGATGGACTCTTCCAGAATTTCATTAACCAAATTTTTACATATAATATACAATGTTGAGAACCCTTCTAAGTTAGATTCGAGTAGAATAGAAGTAGGCCTTAAGTTGCATGAAACCATACTTGGAGCCCGTATCTTGGCAAATTTTGCCGGTTTCATGTCTTCTGACCACATAAAACCACATTTCATTTATTTAACCCGACTAAAAGAGAGCTACAGCTCCAAGCCAGTAAGAAACATTGAATGGTTCAGTTTGTTTACAAGGCAACAGACAAATATATTTACCCTGCGAACAAGTTTCGATATCATGTCTAGCGTACACAACACTTTACGTCCTTGGGTAAGTTGATTCCTGTAACATACAATAAGAGTCACAAGTAAATGGCTAAGAGATTCAACACGCACCATCAGGAAATAAGAAGTTAAAGCGCGGATAGTTCAAAATTAGACCATGATAAGATGGCCAGATGATCGTGCTCCAAGCCAGCATCAGCCATTACAATTTGTTTTAAACAAAGAGGGAGAAAAAGCATGTCTAAATGTTCCATTTAATGACCCTATAATTGGCTTTAATAAACAGAAAACAGCCTTACGGAAGAAACAACTTTGGTAAGACATGGTTAAAAATTTAGTGCCTTCGCCCTGTCCATTTCCAGCAGCACAAATCTATTGATTATTCCAAGCACTTGCGTGTGGAGTTTATGAAATTATGAAATTTTACATTTTCTTTAGTTAACATTTTCACTTACAGTTACACACACAACCTTAAGATTACCTTGGTTCTCCTTGGCTGCTTCGATCGTATTTCTTGTGCCCGTGACTATAAATACAGTTAGCAACATATGTGAGATTTATACCTGATTCTAGCAAGACCCCTCCCCTAAACTAACTTAGAATGACAAAGAAAGGACCGCTTTGTAGTAGGCCGAATATCACTGTCCGAACATGATGGATCCATTTTCGGCAGAATAATCGAACCGTAATCCCAGACAAGTCTGGTATGCCGAGCATCAGAGTCCAGCAGGCTATGAGCGGCATCATGCGTGCTTGGCCGTACCAACTAGGGGCTGACTCACCGAGGTTGAGATCGGACTTTTGAGTCTTCAGCTACATGTGTCCGGCTGGTAGGATCCGATACGAACCGAGCGCCAGCTCACCCACGTCGTTGCAACCGCCTCTACCGTGACGTCATCCGAGCGGTTACGCAATCAGATAATCATGAGCGCACGTGGGGGTGCCAGCTCATATTCCAAATGTTTTCGGAACCCTAATCCTGACGTCAGAGTGACGTTGGCCGACTTGTGCAAGGCACATGTGCATGCTTGGAGAGCAAGCAATGGGCACTCTATAAATATCAAGTGATGGCAATCCTAAAGAGGTACACTCTGACTCATACCACAAAACCATAGAGTACTTTGCCTTCGCTTTGCATATTCTCATCCACTCGCTGGAGGGCCTTAACCGAAGCACCTCCGGTTAGGTCTTTAGTAGTGCGTTGTTTGTGCAGGCTAGGTTGAAGAGCTAGGATTCCACCGAGATACAGTGATCCATCGAAGAGGAGGCCCAAATCCGTGATTTGCAGGCCCACACGCTTCATTGCATCTGTGGACTGCAGAAAGTGATCCTATCCAAGGATGATTTCACTCATCTTTTGTTGAGCGCATAATTACCTGGATTCGACTCGCCATGGAAAATGTTTGATCCCAACATGAGCAATAATCTCTACCCGATCGAGTGAGTTGACACTTGACCATGTAGGCATCCACAAGACCCAACAATGGCTAGGCACCCTTACCGGCACTGCCCACATCAGCACAGAACAGTTTCGATTAGACTTTTCAGTCATTCCATGTCCCAAACTAGAGCACTACATCTGAAATTCTGACTATTTCCAGTCAGAATTACATTTTAACATTCAGCGCTTTAATATTAAGCAGCTAGATTTTCAATTTTATTTTCTTGTGTTTGGAACAAACTTTCTTTCTCCCAGTAAGAAGGTATCATCTACAAGGAGTGCTGAAGAGAAGAAACTCTTAGCAAACTAAAAGAAAGTATATAGGATACTGCTTGTCTGAATAATGTTGTCATGGAATCAAGCAAAAACCAATAGGCCGTTTACCAAATAGATGTTGACGTGAATAAACTGTTGAATCATTTTGCAATGGCAAATAATGAAGTCTAATCTATCTGACTTGCTCTGGCAAAAGGGTACCTGTCTTCATTCTCATAAACAATTTTGTTCTCCCTTCTCTCTAAAAACTCTACTCTCTCTTTAAGAACTTTTCAACAGGTAGGTTTTCCCTTGGGGGGAGGGGCTGCACCTCCCCCCCCCTCTCTCTCTCTCTCTCACAGGCCTCTCCTCATCCCTCTTCTTTTTCCTTCTACCCTTTCTCTTCCTCCTCTCCTTCCTCTGCTCCGGCACTCTCCATTTCCCCTCCCCTTTTCACCGGTCCATTTATGTTTTCGTCCTCCGGATTCGGCACACTTGTACCACCCCCGGTTGTCACGGTTGGGTGCACCCGGTCTTGGGATTAACAGCGAAGGGTGCTCCTGGCTGCTGCTGGTGGTCAAAAACAGCAGGTTAATCGTAGTCCTACTGCCGTGGCTTGGATCTAGCGCTTTTCACTGCATCTCCGGCGGGTTAGTGTGATGCTGCAGATGAATATCATTTCCTCGGGTTTTGCTTGGGTCTTTGATCAAAGCTTTCAGGAGGTCTTCTCTTGCAGGTTCTGGAGGTGGCGGCTGCGGTGGAGGTTCTAGACATGGCAGTGCTGTGGTGGCTGTTGGTCGATGGCAGTGTCCTGGGGCAGCAGCGTCTGGGTTTGCTATGTAGGGTTTGAGCTTGGCCCATCAGATGTTTGTTTGGTGTTTGGGCTTGGCCCATTTGGGTGTAAGGGCTTTGCCCTCTTTTGGGCTTGGCCTGTTGGGTGTTTTGGTCTTTGTCCCATTTGGTGTTTTTTATTCAAAGGTTGGATTCCCCTCCCCTCTCTCCCGAGTTGATATACCATTTGTCAAATTTTCTTGAATAAACTTTTTGTCTATAAAAAATAAAAAATAAGAAAAAAAAACCTTGCTCTGGCAAAGTCATCCAACAGAAAATGTTGACAGAGAAAAGAAAGTTTGAACAAACCTTTTAAAGGTACCAGAAACCTTTGCAGTAAATATGTCGCGTGCAGCTGATATAAAGCTGGATCTTCTTACAGTTGAAACTTTATCAATATGACCAATTACCTGTGAGAAACAAAAAGGAAGATAAATTCCTGACCTCAGCTACACGAACTGCACCATCTGCAGTAGCCATACCCATGCATTCAAACCAGTAAGCCTTATTTCCCAATCAATTGGAGTCGGCTTCATGAAGGGTTATGCAAACGTTAATTTTTCAAGGGCTATAAGTTTGTTTAAACTTTAAAAATACATATCCCTTTTTACCACAACGTAACATTTTAGTATAGGTCATTTTCTGCCCTTATTGTTTCCATTAACACTGGTCCACACCCTTACATAATAGACAACAACTCAATCAGGAAAGAATAAGCTACATAAATATTAGTTCAAGCTAATACCTTTTTCTTCTCCTCTTTCTCAAAAGGTAGTAAAGCCTTGAAGACGCGGCGAAACAGACCATCATCACATTCGGGCAATGTTGTTTGAAGCATAGCAATTATGGCTCTCACTACCTATTAAGAAACAATTGGTTTAGAACTTAACACAAAAGAAAAAATAATCTCCTTGATTTGATAATGAATGTTCATAATCATTTCACTATTTATGATGAAGTAATGTTATTGAACAATAATGTTAATCTTCTATGCATGCATGTGAGGAAATCGACAACAGAGGAGCACTGTATGTTCATGTATTAGACAAGAACACTATTGCTAGATTACAAGAGTAGTTTCACAACTAAAAATTTGCATTCCAGAAAAGCTGAGGAAATTCTGCATCACTAGGAAGAGGATTGCTGGTGTGCAGTATAGCCCTATAACTATGCATACATGTTAAGTTGTTAACAGTCTCAGTCATAAAAAGTGACGATTTAATGGTACAAGAATACCACATCCACAGTCAGACAAAATCACAGAAACAGATGACAGATTATTATAATGGTGAACATAAATTCAGCAGGGTAAGGTGGCGCCCAACACGATGCAATGTTGGTCAGCAGAAACATAGATTAAGGGAACAATCCGAACAAAGGAGGAAAAACTGAAACTGTAATCTATTTTCCCACTGTAAATCATTTCAGATGGGACTAGACATATCCTGCAAAGGGATATTATAATGGTTTTGCGCACGCAAACAGAAAGGTAATGGTTTCTGAATGTCAGCTATTGCCTAATCAGTGCTTTATGCTAAATATGCAGGATGATGTCTGATAAGCAAGCAGTAACTGCCATAAATCGCAATGTTGTAATATCGCGCAACAGTTTAATTACTGGTACTAAACTGTGTAAATATTGTGCAACAGTTTAATAACTGGTACTAAACTGGGTAAATAGTTGAAAGCTAAAGTATAGTTGCCTTTTAAATTCCCATGCCTAAAGCAAATCGATCCTACATATTTGAGTTAGATAATATTCCAACAACATCTGTAGAAAACTTACTGACAAGAACAACAGTTCAAATTCGCAAAATTCCATTTAATATGGATGGCTGTCAAATAACAGCTTTTTCATTAATGAACAACAAGGGTGTCAGCAACCTTTTTTCTATAGAAGGCCACTCCGTGAATGTTGAAGGGTATTTTCCGGTCACGAAAGGTGGTTTGGAACACTTTCCCGGACACCTGAGGTACAGAAGATGAAGCTACAAAAGGTTCAGTGAAGTCCTAAGAGCTTTTTTGGAAACTCAGGATTAGATGAAAGGTATGCTTGACCTGCCTCCGGTAAAGAACAGCTACATTTCCAAAAGTGCACTTAGCAGATGAACCCTCTGAAGAAATTTGTAAGATCTTATCAACAACGAATGCACACTGTGCATCCTCATTACAACATTCCTTTACAGTAATCTGAATAGGAGGTCCAGAGAAAAACAGAGTCACTAGCAAGCTTCAACAGGGGCTAAACACTTTTCCAAAGTTCGACAATACTTACCTTAGATCCACAAGAATTGTTCAGTAAGGACATTCTTTAGCTGGCATCGCTTCAAATTGTTTTTTATAAGAGATGATGCAGCTTCAACAATGCAACGAGTGGAACGGTAGTTTTTGTTTAATTTCACCTGAGTTGGAAGTAGGGGAACAA
>CM033791.1:29548240-29567278 GCA_019656835.1 Rhododendron ovatum | reverse complement strand
TTCAAAAAATACACAACAATGCAATAATACTAAGTTTTCCATTATTTAGCAAAAGCTAGGATATGCGAAAACTTATACTCGTGAGATATGGAAAACTTACATGTTGTGCATAGTGGAATGCCTCATCACACTTCAAGCAGGACTTCAGCTCACGCATAACATCCTGACATGTCATGCGAGTGTCATAGAACAGTCAGGAAATACAGCAAGACTCAAGTGAGATTGTTTTTATAGGCTGAGAAGCTTGAGTTATTGTTTGAGTAGCCATCCACATTCCACTTTAATTTTCACCATCATTAAACAAGTCTTTGTATTTGAAAAAAAATTGTGCTTTATGAACATGTAGAAATAATAGTATAAAAAGATACTAGCCACATGCAAAAGATTTGTGATCTGTCTGTCCACAGAATTTGTGAACGCATGTAATAAAATGTATTGACGAACAGGTGAAAGCACAATTTGTTCATTTTGCAGTTGACACACACCACAATCAATAGAAGATATTAACATGGATGTCAGTGATTGAACAAAAAGAGAGGAACTACTAGTGGGTAAGATGGAAGTAAAATTAAAGTTGAACCACCTTGTGTGTACTTTTCTTCAGTCTTAAACGTTCATCAATTGCAAAGGCAACCTGTAAATACACCAGATCATGTAAAATGCGAGCTGCGAGTCTGTGAGTATATTGTGGGGAAACAGAGAAAACAGGAAAGTCTCAGGCATCATGTCATAAGCATTCTGAGAATCATTGAGGGAGAGAGAGAGACTATCAAGATATCGGGGATACAGACTCAGGCAGTTCATCCCATTAACAGCTCCACATTGAGGACAATCAAGCTAGAAAACCTTTCTCCTGGAATTATCAACAGCATATGTAGCATCACTGCTCGGTGCCACTGAGACTGGCATCAGTACTAAACAACGGAAACCCGAAAGAAGTAATAAGGAAATGCATCAGCTAGTCAACTAAAGACAAACTGATGAGTGACAGCAGTGGAGACAACGGGGGTTGGACAAAAACCTAAGAAATGGTGGATATTTTTCAGACTAAAGATCTGAAGATGGTGTAAGTACTTAAAACACCTGCAAACACTGTAAACAAGGTGTTAATAACGAAGGCGTTCTCTAGGAATGAGCCTACATCGAATGATACTAAGCTGCATCAGCCTCAAGGAGTTTTAACCTTCAAATGATACCTAATATATTAATGGCTTTCAACATGTCATACTTGGTCATAGGTATATTCTCTTCGTTTTTATTTTCTTGTTCAATGATCATTTCACTTAATTCCTACAGGTCATTCATAATTTTCAAAGTTCAATGATCAAACCCAATCCAATCCGCTAATGAATTCTCACAAACTAATAACACGCGCCAAACCCCCAACCCCCACCCCCCCCCCCCCCCCCCCCCCCCCACACACACACACACACACACACACACAAACACTTAAACTAAAACTTCATAGCCATGGCCAAGGTTAGACCACAAGAAAACTGGACAAAAGAGCAGAAATCCATTTACTCCTATAGCATAAAAATACTCCCTACATTGACATGCCCCAAAATAAAGCATATGAAAGAAATAAAGGATTCACCTTGTCAAGCAACCTCCTTGGATCTTGAAATGCTGGCTTCTTGGCCCACTGATGGAATAAATGGGAAACAACAGCCTCGCTCCTCCACACTGAATCTATGAACCAAAATAATGAAATCAAGTAGAAGTTAGTTCAAGTAGAACAACATTGATCAATATAAACAGGCCGATAACAAGAAGATATATTCATCTGCCAATCCCACGACTACTTGGAGAAAGACCTTTTCAAAAAACTATTCCCATGGCATGCCTCGATCGATTCAATTGACTCTTTCGAAGCTTCATGGGCATGAATCTCGACAGAATCCTTTGGAAGCAAATCTGCCTCGGGAAGTTCTGTTCCTATTGATAAACCAGCAGTTAACTTGGCAGTGTCCTTTTTAAGTTTTTGGTCCTTTCTTTGTAGATCATTTGAATTCACTTCGCCCTTACACCCAAAAAGAAACAGAGAGAAAAATGAATAATTAGCTAAAGTTAGTAAGTGTAAAACTAGAAGCCAGCATGCAAAGAAATCAAACCCAAGCTTCTCTATTGCAAATTCAGGTTACTAATTAAAGGTAATTGTTGGATGAGTTTCCGCATTAGGGGTGTGTGCATGTTTTGAGGAACTGCAAGTTGATACTTGGATATTGGAAAATACATTAGCATTGACACCTCATAAATGTTGAGGCTTATAGTAGGACAAGCGAAGCATAGGGTTATAACCTGCATGGTTTCTCTACAAAAGCAAGCACTTGCAAACGTTCATAAGTATTCATGATGATCGACAATGCAGTATAGACATGGTAATGATAATTTGGATAGTGTCACTAGGTTTGCATATTAGGGAAGCTGAGCCAAGCACTGAGTGTTCAAACACAGCTCATTCATTTTGATTGCATGGGAAAACTTCGTGGTTGGAAGGGCAGTTCCTCATGGTTAGATTGGAATTCCACCACCTTGACATTTTGGTTGTGGTTAGTTTACATTTTTTGATATGCAGCCAAAAGTAAGCAGCCACATCCTCAATATGTATCTTGAACTCGACAAAACATCATTGAAACATACTACACTTATACAAAGTAACTTAAAATTTACCAGAATAAATAGTAAGCATTCCAAGCAATCCACACAGGAAATAGAACAGCATATTCAAGTCTCCTATGTACATTCAAAATTTTTTTTTTTTGATCCGCTGTACATTCAAATTTGACAACACAATTATTGGGAAGTAAATGTACCTGGATCTCTCGAAGATGATCAGGTATTTCTTTCAAAAACCGCGATGGCTGAAGTACCTGGAATAAATCAGTGTCACTCAGGGAAGTAATTGCAGAGGAACAAAATGTACAATAAAATTTGTTGCAAATCAAACCTGCCAATTTGAGTCCATAATAACGTAAAGAATGAAAAGTTTTTTCCGAGCACGAGTCATCGCCACATATAGCAAGCGCCGCTCTTCCTAATATGATACGAGACGAGGAAAAAAATACAGTAGTTGAGTCCTTACAAGCACTGACAATTCTGTGAAGGGGAGAAGGGAGGAAATGCATGTGGTATGAACAAGAGACTTTACATCAGAAAACATGTTTACCTCAATTGAAGTACAATTTTCCTTCGCAACTCCATTGAACTCATGTAACAAAGGGATCTCAGATTCATTTACCTGTGGCATTTTTTTCCACATTAGATCAGCACTTGACAACTTCCTACAGAATATAGTGACCTTATTCAAATTAGACTCGCATGTTCAACAGAATCAACACTTGATTGATATACGCATTGATGCAAGTGTCAATACATATGTCCATTTATCTAAATATTACTGTACAGCCACCAATAACAATCCTGTCAAATTTGAGCTCAACATTACCAGTGCTCTTTCAATAAAATTGATACCTTCAGTCACAAATATTGTTTTTTAAATACGTTAATCATAAAAAAATGTCCTTGTAACCGTCTCCCCCCATTTTATCTAAAATGCATCCTGGATAGATACGTATATTTAAATGTCACCTACATTTTCTGTGAATAGAAGGCATTAAGGGCCAGGTACTTCCTTTAAAAAAATGACACATTTCACCAAGAAGCAACGACTGTTTAGTGTTTACCCAAAAATGTAAGGATTTTATGTTTGTCAGTGTGCGAGTGTGTCTGAAAAGCTGGCATCAAAAGTTGAAGCAGAAAGTTTAAGTCAAGATATATTGTCTATGGTGAAGTATATCTTATGAGTCATGCCTTCCAAAATGGAGTAGTGGTTTGCCTTTTAAATGTTATAAATAATGAATATAAGTTAATTTGTCAACAATTCATCACCCACAAAACTTGGGATACTGGTGAATGATTGGCTAAGAGTCACCATGCTTTTTTCTTCTTAACTTGCAACAGGAAAAAAAAAAAAAAAAGTATGGTGAAGGAACTGCAATACAACATATATGCAATAGACTAAATTTTGCAGCATGAAGCCCAGTAGAAGACGTCACTCCTGCAAAATACCTTGACTATGAAAACGGTATCCCACTCCAGGCCTTTTGACTGCACAGAAATAAAGAAATGAGAGGTGTGAAGAATGTTAAGCAACATAAATTATCAAAGTACACATTGACAGATTTAGGGAACTTCTCTAGCTAAAAAGATATAAGGAACTCCAAGAAGAAGAAGAAACAGATTAGGCTGGCTAGAAAGAGAATAACCTGATGGATGGTAGTAAGGCTGACAGAATCTTTGTTTTCATGTCTCCTTGAGCGGAAATTTTCCCTCTCCCGCTCAGATAGGTAATCAATAAAAGCTTTAAGTGCATAAACACATCCTTTATCTTCTACTAGCACATCTCCCACCCCTTCTGGTGCAGTAAATTGTGTCGATATAAACTCAGAGACATCATCCAACAGGTACTGGAGCACCTGCATGATGGAGCAGTGGAATGCCAATAGATAATGTATTGACTGCTGAAGGAATAATACTTAACCAAAAAGCCAAGAATCTACTAAGCTGAGGCAATTCTGAATGTGAAGGGAAATAAATTACTATGTTTTCATAATTCCTATAAAAACAACAGTTCCATCCATGCATGACAAGTTACAGGACGAACACGATTCCGTTTCACTGAGCTGTGTATGCCATTCCAAATATCAAAAGTGTGATGATAAACAGGGTCAGAAAATGTGCATCAATGGGTTTTCGCCTTTTTCAGGATTTCATAGCACTTGGAAAAATATACACAGTTTCAGTTTCCGATTCCCATTCCCATTGTACATTGGTCGATACTCCCAAGCAATGCCTCAGCTTAGTGGTGATGATAGCGTAACTTCGGCATTGTCTATCACACCTTTCAAAATGAGTTCATTGCCGAGAAGGGATTTAAGCCTAGGAAGGTTCGTTGACCAGGTGATGCGGGACAACCAAAAAGTCTTGGTGCCTTCAGGTCACCTAATTCCTCTTGGCCCCAAGCCTCAAAACTCTTGGCTCTTGGATCTGGTCCCCCATTTGCACGGAAAAAGTGGCCATTATGCCAGCCAATACTGCAATTAAAACCACTTGCAAATGTTTGACACATAAAGGTGAGTCTATCCACACGAGGGGCCATGTTAATTGAATAAATTCTAAACTTTCACCCTCTTTTTAAAGTTCACAAATTGATGTATAAGCAAATTAAGAATAAAAGGAGCTCTTCTTTTTATGGCAGTAAATTTACTTGTGAAGAGAAGCTTCCATTATGGGATTCTAGGTTAAGAACATAGAAACTAGGAAACAGCTAGCTGCTATATAACACACTAACTTACAGACTTTGTTCGTGATATTTCTATCCACCAGGCCTATCTCAAGTCTACAAACTCGAGTCAGTGTTTAACTACCACCATTTTAAAGAGAGTGCATAGGACGGGCAGATTGGTATTAATGACCTACTAAAGCAAGACAAATGAACAAAGGCATAGTGTACTGTATTGCATTAACTTTTTACAGTAACCAAATTGCTGCTTATGTCTGAACTTACAGGTCTGACGTCATTGTCTTCATTTAGTAATTTTCCTCCATCATTGTCTAGAACTGCTCGTTGTTCAAGAAGGTATTTCTGGAAGTCAGAAGCCAGTAATGAAATTCAGTGAAAGTACATCGAACCACAATTATGGTAACAGAGCAACTAAATATAAAGGTCATACAAACAACTTCACACAATTGTATTAGTGAAATTTCAGTACTAATTTTCTATTGTGGTTATCAAGCCTTCCTTGGATTTCAACATTAGTACATCAAGAATACAAAGACCAGCTGATGATACCAGCATTACACAGACATTGACAACCATAGATATTTACAGAAGTGAGGAAAGTTGTTTCCTACTAGGATATCCTAGGGGAAGAGGAGACCAACCTGAGGTATCATGTTTGCCACTGAAGTTATGACAGCTGAAATTGATTGTTCCTGTACTATCAACAAGTAAGATGGACTCTTCCAGAATTTCGTTAACCAAATTTTTACATATAATATACAATGTTGAGAACCCTTCTAAGTTAGATTCGAGTAGAATAAAAGTAGGCCTTAAGTTGCATGAAACCATACTTGGAGCCCGTATCTTGGCAAAATAGCTGGTTTCATGTCTTCTGACCACATAAAACCACATTTCATTTATTTAACCCGACTAAAAGAGAGCTACAGCTCCAAGCCAGTAAGAAACATTGAATGGTTCAGTTTGTTTACAAGTCAACAGACAAATATATTTACCCTGCGAACAAGTTTCGATATCATGTCTAGCGTACACAACACTTTACGTCCTTGGGTAAGTTGATTCCTGTAACATACAATAAGAGTCACAAGTAAATGGCTAAGAGATTCAACACGCACCATCAGGAAACAAGAAGTTAAAGCGCGGATAGTTCAAAATTAGACCATGATAAGATGGCCAGATGATCGTGCTCCAAGCCAGCATCAGCCATTACAATTTGTTTTAAACAAAAAGGGAGAAAAAGCATGTCTAAATGTTCCATATAATGACCCTATAATTGGCTTTAATAAACAGAAAACAGCCTTACGGAAGAAACAACTTTGGTAAGACGTGGTTAAAAATTTAGTGCCTTCGCCCTGTCCATTTCCAGCAGCACAAATCTATTGATTATTCCAAGCACTTGCGTGAAGTTGGAGGCAGTTTATGAAATTATGAAATTTTTACATTTTCTTTAGTTAACATTTTCACTTACAGTTACACACACAACCTTAAGATTACCTTGGTTCTCCTTGGCTGCTTCGATCGTATTTCTTGTGCCCGTGACTATAATACAGTTAGCAACATATGTGGGATTTATACCTGATTCTAGCAAGACCCCTCACCTAAACTAACTTAGAATGACAAAGAAAGGACCGCTTTGTAGTAGGCCGAATATCACTGTCCGAGCATGATGGATCCATGTTCGGCAGAACAATCGAACCGTAATCCCAGACAAGTCTGGTATGCCGAGCATCAGAGTCCGGCAGGCTATGAGCGGCATCATGCGTGCTTGGCCGTACCAACTAGGGGCTGACTCACCGGGGTTGAGATCGGACTTTTGAGTCTTCGGCTACATGTGTCCGGCTGGTAGGATCCGATACGAACCGAGCGCCAGCTCACCCACGTGGTTGCAACCGCCTCTACCGTGACGTCATCCGAGCAGTTACGCAATCAGATAATCATGAGCGCACATGGGGGTGCTAGCTCATATTCCAAATGTTTCCGGAACCCTAATCCTGACGTCAGAGTGACGTCGGCCGACTCGTGCAAGGCACATGTGCGTGCTTGGAGAGCAAGCAACGGGCACTCCATAAATATCAAGTGATGGCAATCCTAAAGAGGTACGCTCTGACTCATACCACAAAACCATAGAGTACTTTGCCTTCGCTCTGCATATTCTCATCCTCTCGCCGGAGGGCCTTAACCGAAGCACCTCCGGTTAGGTCTTTAGTAGTGCGTTGTTTGTGCAGGCTAGGTTGAAGAGCTAGGATTCCACCGAGATACAGTGATCCATCGAAGAGGAGGCCCAAATCCGTGATTTGCAGCCCCACACGCTTCATTGCATCTGTGGACTGCAGAAAGTGATCCTATCCAAGGATGATTTCACTCATCTTTTGTCTGAGCGCATAATTACCTGGATTCGACTCGCCATGGAAAATGTTTGATCCCAACATGAGCAATAATCTCTACCCGATCGAGTGAGTTGACACTTGACCATGTAGGCATCCACAAGACCCAACAATGGCTATGCACCCTTACCGGCACTGCCCACATCAGCACAGAACAGTTTCGATTAGACTTTTCACTCATTCCATGTCCCAAACTAGAGCACTACATCTGAAATTCTGACTATTTCCAGTCAGAATTACATTTTAACATTCAGCGCTTTAATATTAAGCTGCTAGATTTTCAATGTTATTTTCTTGTGTTTGGAACAAACTTTCTTTCTCCCAGTAAGAAGGTATCATCTACAAGGAGCACTGAAGAGAGGAAACTCTTAGCAAACTAAAAGAAAGTATACAGGATACTGCTTGTCTGAATAATGTTGTCATGGAATCAAGCAAAAACCGAATAGGCCGTTAAGCAAATAGATGTTGACGTGAATAAACTGTTGAATCATTTTGCAATGGCAAATAATGAAGTCTAATCTATCCGACTTGCTCTGGCAAAAGGGTACCTGTCTTCATTCTCATAAACAATTTTGTTCTCCCTTCTCTCTAAAACTCTACTCTCTCTTTAAGAATTTTTCAACAGGTAGGGTTTTCCCTTGGGGGGAGGGGCTGCACCCCCCCCCCCCCCCCCCCCGCGCTCTCTCTCTCTCTCACTGGCCTCTCCTCCTCCCTCTTCTTTTTCCTTCTCCCCTTTCTCTTCCTCTGCTCCGGCACTCTCCATTTCCCCTCCCCTTTTCGCCGGTCCATTTATGTTTCGTCCTCCGGATTCGGCACACTTGTACCACCCCCGGTTGTCACGGTTGGGTGCACCCGGTCTTGGGATTAACAGCGAAGGGTGCTCCTGGCTGCTGCTGGTGGTAAAAAACAGCAGGTTAAATTGTTGTTCTACTGCCGTGGCTTGGATCTAGCGCTTTTCACTGCATCTCCGGCGGGTAGTGTGATGCGGCAGATGAATATCATTTACTCGGGTTTTGCTTGGGTCTTTGATCAAAGCTTTCAGGAGGTCTTCTCTTGCAGGTTCTGGAGGTGGCGGTTGCTGGTCGGTGGCGGCTGCGGTGGAGGTTCTGGACATGGCAGTGCTATGGTGGCTGTCGGTCGATGGCGGTGTCCTGGGGCAGCGGCGTCTGGGTTTGCTATGTAGGGTTTGAGCTTGGCCCATTAGATGTTTGTTTGGTGTTTGGGCTTGGCCCATTTGGGTGTAAGGGCTTTGCCCTCTTTTGGGCTTGGCCTGTTGGGTGTTTTGGTCTTTGTCCCATTTGGTGTTTTTTATTCAAAGGTTGGATTCCCCTCCCCTCTGTCCCGAGTTGATGTACCATTTGTCAAATTTTCTTGAATAAACTTTTTGTCTATAAAAAATAAAAAATAAGAAAAAAAAACCTTGCTCTGGCAAAGTCATCCAACAGAAAATGTTGACAGAGAAAAGAAAGTTTGAACAAACCTTTTAAAGGTACCAGAAACCTTTGCAGTAAATATGTCGCGTGCAGCTGATATAAAGCTGGATCTTCTTACAGTTGAAACTTTATCAATATGACCAATTACCTGTGAGAAACAAAAAGGAAGATAAATTCCTGACCTCAGCTACACGAACTGCACCTTCCGCAGTAGCCATACCCATGCATTCAAACCAGTAAGCCTTATCTCCCAATCAATTGGAGTCGGGTTCATGAAGGGTTATGCAAACGTTAATTTTTCAAGGGCTATAAGTTTGTTTAAACTTTAAAAATACATATCCCTTTTTACCACAACATAACATTTTAGTATAGGTCTTTTTCTGCCCTTATTGTTTCCATTAACACTGGTCCGCACCCTTACATAATAGACAACAACTCAATCAGGAAAGAATAAGCTAGATAAATATTAGTTCAAGCTAATACCTTTTTCTTCTCCTCTTTCTCAAAAGGTAGTAAAGCCTTGAAGACGCGGCGAAACGGACCATCATCACATTCGGGCAATGTTGTTTGAAGCATAGCAATTATGGCTCTCACTACCTATTAAGAAACAATTGGTTTAGAACTTAACACAAAAAAAAAAATAATCTCCTTGATTTGATAATGAATGTTCATAATCATTCCCTATTTATGATAAAGTAATTTTCTTGGACAATAATGTTAATCTTCTATGCATGCATGTGAGGAAATCGACAACAGAGGAGCACTGTATGTTCATGTATTAGACAGGAACACTATTGCTAGATTACAAGAGTAGTTTCACAACTAAAAATTTGCATTCCAGAAAAGCTGAGGAAATTCTGCATCACTAGGAAGAGGATTGCTGGTGTGCAGTATAGCCCTACAACTATGCATACATGTTAAGTTGTTTACAATCTCAGTCATAAAAAGTGACGATTTAATGGTACAAGAATACCACATCCACAGTCGGACAAAATCACAGAAACAGATGACAGATTATTATAATGGTGCACATAAATTCAGCAGGGTCAGGTGGCGCCCAACACGATGCAATGTTGGTCAGCAGAAACATAGATTAAGGGAACAATACGAACAAAGGAGGAAAAATTGAAACTGTAATCTATTTTCCCACTGTAAATCATTTCAGATGGGACTAGACATATCCTGCAAAGGGATATTATAATGGTTTTGAGCGCGCAAACAGAAAGGTAATGGTTTCCGAATGTCAGCTATTGCCTAATCAGTGCTTTATGCTAAATATGCTTTATGCTAAATATGCAGGATGATGTCTGATAAGCAAGCAGTAACTGCCATAAATCGCAATGTTGTAATATCGCGCAACAGTTTAATTACTGGTACTAAACTGGGTAAATAGTTGAAAGCTAAAGTATAGTCGCCTTTTAAATTCCCATGCCTAAAGCAAATCGGTCCCGCCTATTTGAGTTAGACAATATTCCAACAACATCTGTAGAAAACTTACTGACAAGAGCAACAGTTCACATTCGCAAAATTCCATTTAATATGGATGGCTGTCAAATAACAGCTTTTTCATTAATGAACAACAAGGGTGTCAGCAACCTTTTTTCTATAGAAGGCCACTCCGTGAATGTTGAAGGGTATTTTCCGGTCACGAAAGGCTGTTTGGAACACTTTCCCGGACACCTGAGGTACAGAAGATGAAGCTACAAAAGGTTCAGTGAAAGTCCTAAGAGCTTTTCTTGGAAACTCAGGATTAGATGAAAGGTATGCCTGACCTGCCTCCGGTAAAGAACAGCTACATTTCCAAAAGTGCACTTAGCAGATGAACCCTCTGAAGAAATTTGTAAGATCTTATCAACAACGAATGCACACTGTGCATCCTCATTACAACATTCCTTTACAGTAATCTGAATAGGAGGTCCAGAGAAAAACAGAGTCACTAGCAAGCTTCAACAGGGGCTAAACACTTTTCCGAAGTTCGACAATACTTACCTTAGATCCACAAGAATTGTCAGTAAGGACATTCTTTAGCTGGCATCGCTTCAAATTGTTTTTTATAAGAGATGATGCAGCTTCAACAATGCAACGAGTGGAACGGTAGTTTTTGTTTAATTTCACCTGAGTCGGAAGTAGACGATCAATGGAACGGAAACATAATTAAAGAACCATCATTCCAAGAGTTATCACAGGAAGCAAGTATGAAGGTTCAACACATGCAAAAGCAAATAATATGACAACAATACCTATGTAAAATTAAACATACTTCTTTGTGGTTTGGGAAATCTTTGCGAAATGAATCAAATCCACATACATCAGCACCATTGAAACTGAAAATGGACTGCAGTAAGGTATACAAATATATAGATCAGAAGAGTGATAATTGAAGAATTAATTAACTAATTGATATGGTGAAAACTACATAGCAATATAAGTAGCAATTAAGAAACATAAAAATACACCTGATCTTCATCACCAACAATGGTAATACGTTTATGAGATGAAAGAAGCTGCAGCAGACCATACTGAATGGCACTTGTGTCTTGAAATTCGTCTATCACAATTGCTTTCCATGACTCCTGGCACTCCTTAAATACTTCATGAAAATAAACATACTTGAGAGTTGAGACATCAGATCAACTGTAAGCCAATAAGTTGGTTAAAATGTAGACAGGATTTGAACCTCCAGGAAAATCGCTGAGCAGCTTCACTGAACAGCAAATTAAGTCATGGTAATCCAAAGCATTACAGGATCTTAATATGTCATCGTAATGTTGAAGAACAACCGCCTAAACCACAACCAAAAGTAAGAAATGTAAAACACAAATCAAAATAGCAGGAAGGATAGATGAAACTACTTAATTTCTGCTTACTCCTACAACATCCCCCTCTTGACGGCAATCTGCAGCAGTCTTTCCAGAAGCTTTAGCCTGAAATAAGATAGTATTAATGCTACTGTAGGATGCATGAGTAACAAAGCAACATCTACGGCATGAACATCCTATTGTACAGTTATAGCACAAAAACCGGAACTGTAATGTTACATGACTTTTGATATTTTACATAACATCACTATGATCATCATCTCAATCCTGTCAAAAGAAGGAAACAGAGGATTTATATGACTTTGTATACAGTATCTTGACTATCTTCAATGTTCATAGACTTGATTCAAGCCCCATAACTTTGTATACAGTATCTTAAAGCTTTTGCTGCAGTTCTACAAATACTATAACCATCAGCCTAATAATTAAGAGCAGAATTAGTGTTTCAGGCAATGATGATCAATCGAGTTGTGCACCATTTTGGGATTTCAACAAGGTACCCTCCACGTTAGGTACTGAACTCCTCTAAACTCTCAATTGCTGACTGCAATGATCATACTGATAAATAATTTCTAGTATAAGGAGTTAAAATAGGTCTCTCTTTTCTGCAGGAAGGCTCCCACTAGTCAGGTTTGTTCCCTTCAGCATCCAGGTCTATCGAAGCATGCATTTGGTACTTCCGTTGGATATTTGTTACCGCATTGAGCGATTGCTCAAGAACTGGAACTTATCATCATTTCAGTAAACTTGCATGGCAAAGTCCTCTGTGTCCCCAAGAAAAGAGGGTCGAATAATGTATCTCTCACCAGACATATACGGGCTCTGTTCCAAGCACCAGCCTCTTTGGAATGGAGCTCTAAATACACTATTACGGCTCATTATTCTTGGATTGTACCAACCACTGCTGATTGTTCCTGGGCCTAAGAAGATTCTCATCTTTAGACCTACTGACAGACCTTTCATAGAAAGCGAATGTCATTTAGAAGCTACTCTCCTATCTGGCAGGAACAAGCTCACAAGGTGCTGGCTAAGTTCTTGTGGTTTTAGTTTGTTAATAAAATAAATGGAAACAGAGAGAAAATTGAAATAGAAAGTGGCAATTTAGAACCAGCCCAATTTATTGTAAGATTTAAAATTACAACATATAGCAGGATATTGTTGATGCACATAATAACTTACTTGAGCAACAAACTTCTGCCATTTCTTTGACTTATCTTTAAAATATTCCGGAGAATTTATGCCTTTTAACTCTTCATCAAGAGAGCGAGAATCTTGATTTTGCATATTCTTTCCATTTTCCAGTAGCCTGATAGCCTCAATGATTGCTCTTCTTTGTTGCCCGTGCCCATATATCAAAAACTCTGGCGTGCGACCTATCCTATCACATGGTTACATCAGGTTGCCATTCATTTAGTTACACTAAAATAGCATTTGGAAAAATATTTGGGACGACAATAAGAATAGAAACATCATATATATGCAATGAAGTGAGACTTGAAAAACTAGATCTGAACTACTTGGTAGTGTGAGCGGATATACTCGCACCCACCAAGCAAGGCTTCAATGCTCACCAAATCTTCATAAATAAGTTAAGACCTAACATATTTCTACAAGCACAGGGCTAAAGGAAAACCACCTCAATAACTTAATTGTAATTTCCCAAAAATCAGGAAATTACAGAACCAAAGGGCATGCGATATATTGGTTAATGTCAAGGCATGGGGCATATTTTTGAAGCAGGTAGTCAAAACAATTGGAATAATATGCCCAGGTCTTCAGGGGTGATTTAAAACCATCTTCCATTTGTTTCTTGTTTTTTCTTAAAATACTAATCTAAAATAGTGTCCAAGAAACCGTAGTAGCTCTACCAAAAAGATAAAAACAATAGTGTCATCGGTAATCAAGCTAGCGCTCACCATCCATCCAAGGGAATATGAATAAATTAAGAAGGTAGATTTCCCAAAGTTGGACTTTGACCATCAAACTGGTGTAACAATTTGTTAGCTTTTATTCACAGGTTTTGGAAATTAAGCTTGTGAATTTGGCTTACAGAACTATATTGGCTCCATAAAAATCAGTAGATCAATACTAACACCACCTCAAAACTATATGCATGGAATTGCGGACAAAAGTGCACAAGTAAAAATAAACATATTCAGTCAAGAACTTCAAAGAATAAGCATCATTGGACTAGGTGAATAGAGTTTCGCACTTTCATTTGAGGCAGTGGAAGTAGTACTACTCCAGCAGTCTATCTCATTGTGGAAACTTCAGTATAAAAAACGCAGCCTTCATTTTATGAGACAGGAAAAAAACAGCACTCATGATGTACACATGAACTAGACACCTATGACATCATTGTTTTGGTCATTCGGCGAAACTTCATATCAATTGCATGGCATATTGAACATGAAGACGAATATGCTCATGATAACGTATATCATCTTTGACATCAACGTGAAAAATAATACAGTACATGTGCAGTGGAAAATCCAAACACTAGCAAAGCTTCCGATTTTGATTTAAATCCAGGTAATTTATGTCTTAATAATATGCCTCAGACTGCAAGAAGTCCAATCGTGTTGTGTATTAACACTATGCCTGTTTGGAGACAAACCTAAACAGAACACAAAAAAAGTTTAATAATTCTAAGTTAAAATACTAGAAGCCTCTCAAAATATGCATACTTTTCAGCATGTGAACGACAAAGTTGCAGAGAAAATGAGTGGAATGTGCTGATCATGAGTTCTTTTGCTGTTGCCTTCCCAGCCACTGCTCCAATACGATCTCTCATTTCAGAAGCAGCAGCTGTCGTAAAAGTCATGGCCAGAATGTTGGATGGACCAATGCCCTAAAAATATGAGCATGAGAAAGAGCAGAATTAGTATACAGAAAAACGAAACATACAAGACACAATAAAGATTCAGTGAAGATAAACAATCACAAACCGGTAACTTAGACAAAATCAGTGCATGTTTAAGAAACTTTCTGGCACATGTAGATGACAAAAATTCTATAGCGATACCTCGTTAAGCAACATCAGAACGCGTCCAACCATTGTAGAAGTCTGATATCATCCACAAGAAAGTAAATTATGAACATTGCAAAAAAAAAAAAAAAAAAAAACAACCTTTCTATTATAGGACATAAAGGTTGCAAATGAATTGAATAGAAAGCAGACCTTCCCACTTCCTGGTCCAGCAACAATCATTAAAGGGATAGAAATGTCACCACAAGCAGCTTCTCGCTGCCTATCATTCAGAGAATCCATGTACTTAACATAATCCTCAGGCATGTTTCCATTTTGAGCAGCGTTGAAAATTCTCCCTCCCCCCACTTCACATTCAGGGTCCTCGCTTGAATTTGAAATTCCTTCAATTTTTAACAAGTCCGGAAAAACAGAACTCAAATTGACCTTATACTCCAAACTACTCCCTTCAGCAGACTGAATTTCCAATTGAAAATTACTACTGCACCCTTCACTCTCTGATTTTCTAACTGCCTTCTGCTCACATAAAGCATCAATTTCTTCCAGAATGGCCTCATCAAAATCCTCATCTAAAACAATAGACGCTGGTGAAGACTTGCTCGAAGCAGAAAACTGCAGTTGTCTCACTGGATTGATATACGAATTAATTCCACGCCGAGTTTCCACCACCACATTGGTTCTCCTTTCACTTAAACTATCATCAAATGATCCAATCCTATTAACAGATATGCCCTCAGGGCATATGCTGCTAGTACACTCCAGTTGTCTATTTGGAGTTTCAAATGAATATGGAACTGCCTCATTCTCCAAAGCAACGCACGTTGTCCTTGAACTCAGACTACTATCAATCTTACAATCCCATAGGCCTCTGTAACTTGAAGTGTTGTTGCATTCACCTTCTCCTAACTTCACCACCTTGACGGAAGCTGGGGACGGAGTGTTCGTTGAAATCTCTGAAAGAGGGAATCTTTTGACACCCGTTACCTGAGCTGGATTTTCAATTCTCTTCATATCCCCAATTCTACAACACCAAAACACAATATTAACCACACAGCTCATACATCTTATATTCTTTGATTTTCGCATCTCATACCCATAACACAGCAATTTTACCCGATAACTCAACCCTGCCCTTCTTGTTTACAACTTCAATCTTACATTTAATAAGACATTGAGAATAAAGCTTTTACTTATTAGAGTTGTTTTAGGTTTCGATAAAATTCGACTCTTACGCGGAAAAAGACCTAATCAACTTTCCCCCAAGCGCAACAAGTGCAGGATTGAGAATATTTTCTGCTCCTTCTATTTCTCTTATATTCTTGAGCCACATAAGCAAAGCACAGGGGTATCAATCAAATAACATTGTTCTTTCTTCTTTTCCTTGATTATCTGGGAAACCATTGCAGAAGCAAAGATGTATACAATGACTAAGGGGTTTGCTCCCTCCTAAGGTTTCAGGTTCGACACATCTGAGGTGCTATCAACTCCACGACATAACCACGAGGGCGGTCTTTCAGCTCTGCTTCACCTTCGGGGTTTCTTAGGGGGGCTCAACTTCCTAACCCGTGGTGCGCATGTAAGCTGGCCCGAACAACTGAGTTATGAAAAAAAAAAGGATGTATACATATTGTGTGCGTGTGCGTGTTGAAGATGAAGGTGAGAAGCGTACGTTCGAGGAGAGTGAAGGGAGGTGTTGGGGGTGGTGGAGTGGCGAGGTCTTTTGCGGGAGAGGAGGGCCTTGGCTGCTCTGAACTTTTGGGAAATTCGAGCTCTCTGTTCCTCTGACATTCCTCCTCCTGGAGTTTCTGCGGCATCCGCATTCTCCTTGTTCATTTTTTGATCATAGATAGATCGGGGATTTGGAAACCCTAGAAGATAAAAAAAGCCACAGTTGCGATTTTGCAGAGAGTTTTATTTCCCTCCGCCGCTACGATTCAAAATCTTGAGCCCAAAACGGAGGTTAATCGTCGCATTTTCCAAACGGGGTCGTTCGATCTGACGTGGGAACCTTAAAACCGCATTTACGGAGCGCGAGTCCAGTTCAACCCAAAGTAGCTTACCGAAAAGCGATGTTAAGGCCTCGTCCCCGTTCCCGAAGGGAAATAAGTATTTATATTTTAAGAAGAAAATTTCAAGCACAAAAATTATGTGATTACGTAAATAATTTTATTATCAGTATGGATCTTATTTGATAAATCTCATTGAGATCTTTTATACAGTGCAAAAAATTTGAAAATTTATTTTTCATTTACATTATTTTTGAGTTAAAAAATGTTAAATAAGTATTTATTTTTTAAGAAGGTATATTCTGGAACGGAGCCAAGTCAATTTTCTAAAATAGTCCTCCCAATACAGGAGTTCAAGAGCAATGCTAGGTACACTCCTACCGATCACTCTTCACTCACATGTATCGGCTTTACATTTAATTATAGGATAAGCCATATAGATATGTGAAAGAAGAGTGGTTGATAAAAGTGTAACTAGACTCACTGAGTGTGAGTTTAATTCCCCTCGTCCCGCGCAAAGTATGCGTCGTTTTTATGGTTGGTACGATACGGTGGAGGATCGACAACATTGCCTCCAATAGCCTCAACAAAGTCTAGTAAAAATGTCTTTTGCTGCGGTACCTATGTAAATTTTCCAAGACACTACTCATAGGATTTTGGGGTTTCTATAGTGTAAAGGTGTACTACATAGTTGTAACTTGTAGCACAATATTTAAAAGTTCATCTCGGTAATTAATAATTTAGATTTCATCTTGGTGATGGACAACTTAGATCTGCAGAGCCGAGGTAAATCCAAAACATTGATTGCGAGACAAACGGCTCGAATGTTGCACTATAATCCCGTAGCATAGAGGTGCAGTACTATATGATCCCTTTTTCCCTATTCACAAGCCATAGTAACTCGATGTTAGGTAACAATTCCAATTTTGAACAAATGTCGCAACTGTCTAACTCATTAAAAAAATTTGATCAGCGAAAATCAACATTATTAGAATAGTTAAGTTAACACATTAGATAAGGTACTTACCCAAAAAAACACATTGAATAAGGAGTTAAACTCTTGCCCTCTTTTCTTCTAACACTTAAGTGCACCCATTAACACTTAAGTGCACCCACTAATGACGTTGGACCAGAGGTCTCTTGGCCTAACTCAATCCAATTCCTTCCCATAAAGCTCAAATTTTCTTACTCCTGTTCCTCCAAGGAAGGGTTAGGAAAGTTTGGGACACATAAAACATTTTGGTTTGTATAGAAACTATCGGCATGGCAGCAAGTTCCAAGATTGTTGCGGCTTGTTTGTCTGACAAATACGGTTTTGGCATAACAAAACCACTATGAGTATAACCAAAATCTATTATGAGCATAACCAAAACCATTATGAGCATAACAGAACCATAACAAGGCATAACTTGTTTGTTATGCCTTGATTGGGTTTGGTTATGCCTTGGTTGGTTTTTTGGATATTCCTTGGTTATGCCTTGTTTGGGTTCTATTATACTTGTAATGGGTTTTAGTTATGCTTATAATGGTGAAGTTATGCCAAAAATTATCTCCAAAATGACCGGCGACACCATAGTATCATCCGGGAGCTTATTTGGTAGTTGGAATAAATAGATAAAAGTGGGGAGATAAAGAAATAATATGTGCATTTTAATTGTTCCTTGTAGTTAGAGTACAAAAAGAGTTTGGAGAGATTTGAGCGGCAAGAGGGTCGTTATACCCACTCAGATAAGCTTATCCTAGGGATTGGAGTTGGATAAGCTAATCTGGGTGGGATAAGCAATCCGAATACAAAATGAGAACCAAACATTAGACAAGGGTGGAGATGGATTAGCTTATCCCTAAGTTTTATCCCCTTTTCTTCCCTTCTTAACAAACAAGTCGTTAATGGGATTGTAGACAAATCAGGTCCTCAATGAATTAACTACGAGTGATTACTATGTAACTTATATACATTTTCAAATCGAAGGTTAGTTCTACTCGATTTGAAATTGAGATTGACTCAACCTCAAATCGAATCAATTTGAGATCGACAAAAGTAATGTAACATTAGTTTGACTCGATTTGATATTGGCTCGAATGATGAAAGGAGGAATTTTATTTGA